>BQNB010211363.1:0-10205 GCA_026074375.1 Tanacetum coccineum
GCATTCATCACGCCCGCTTTCAACCAAGCATTGACGATTATTATCACATATCATATTCGCTTTCCTTTGGGGCTTTTGGCATAATTATTCAACACTTAGATTTATACCCCTCCGGTCACATTTTCCTCATCGTACCGAGCTTGCCACAAAGTCAATCCACCTCGATGATAATTCTAACATGAACACAGCTAATTCTAATTAGTCTACACTCACTCTCATGGGTACTTCAAGCCACAATCGTCAACAAGACTTTCGGCGATGTCCACCCACCTTGTTACGTCCTAAATTCTCACTTCGGCGATTACACCCATTCGCTTACATCTTAAACCGCATCACTGGCCACGTAAAAGTGACATGAATGCTCACTACCATTTAAAGCACATATAGCACATATTCCACATAATTTGGCGACGACAATCCCGCTACAACACATAATGTCAAATGATAGATCAAAATCAATTAAGAAAACAACGAGCATCATGGACTTATTGCTCGTTCGACGAAAATCAAAAATTTCAACGTTTCTTCATGGCGACTAACATCGTTGGTTAGGTCCCTTCTCATCGCGCAACATCATTGATGAATCAAATCATCAAGTCGAAATACTTACACTCCTAATTTAATATCGCTCGACTTAAGACGTTGGCTATTTTGGTTGTTCCTCTAGTAATAGAAACGGACGTTACCATTTAGCTAGAATCTCAATCAATTCGCCACTCTTTACGCCCTTGGGTCATAACGTCTCAGAGTAATGGCCACTACACTTCACCGTAGGTCAAGTATCGTATAGTGTCTCATTAAAATCCTTGACGTCATCAGGTATACTTACGACTACACTACCACTACACTCCATTTCGGGGAAAGAAGTCTTCTTCACGGCCATCAGTTGATACATTTAAGGCGTCATACATCCAATGTAGGAGAGGTCTTCTCCATTTCTCATTTTCAACCTCGGGACTAACCATTTCAGCTCCCACCCTCTTTAGGAATCTTTACATCTCCAAGAAGATTCCTTCTCAGTATCGGTATCAGGTTCACACCCTTGATAGCTCAAATCTATCATTGCTTACTAACACACCGACTATACTTGGTCTTGACATGTCTTTATAACAATCACCGCTCCTAGATACTATGAACTAAACATCACTCCCTTCTAGACACACTCGTTCCGAACAATACCGTAGGTATTTCCGCTTCGGAACGACTCGGTCATAATGACTCGCATGAGACTCTCTCCATGCAGTCGATAAGAATAGGGTTACTTGCATAAATATCCGTAGCAGGGTAAAAATATTTTCTCCTTCCGGAAGCTTGACCCAAACATTTATCTTAATTACCTAGCGTTTTAGGGGTGACGATTTATCCGACATAGCGTGGTTCTTCCTAAATTATGCATAGTTGATCAGGTTATGCATAATTGAGGACCATACGACATCATGTCCTTCTTTATAAAACGTTTCTTTTCCATATGCTACACGCGTAAATTTATTTCAAGAAAATTTTCAAAGTGTAAAAATCAAGTTATTTCAAAAGAAAGAAAAAAAGATAGCACCACCTACCATTCTTATTATTTAAAAAGAAAATTGTTTTTTTAAAAGAAAATTTATGAAATTTGAAAACAAATTTTCCATGGTTTACACAAAAAATTTATACAACAAAGTCAATATGATTCGTGCAACGACATTTGTTCAACATACAAATTCGATACTGCAATTCATAGTTTTAAAATCATCAATTCACAAAACATCATTAGATACAGTTTGGTCAACGGTCACAACAAGTTTCAAAAATAATACCCACTCATGGATTATGCAAGCAAGAAATATACACATGCGAAAGATTCGCCAATTGAAGTCACCCAACGCTCGGGGTCAAATCAATATCTCACAAGCCGAGTGCCTCTGGGGTAACCACGACCTCCAAGCTTTACTCATAGTACAGCCTATACAATGACACCTCCTCCTAACTCATAACCGAGAATAATTACAACAATTGTAATAGTAACGCCGAGAATAACATACATACATACCAATTTTTCCAAAAAGGGATACATCATTGGCTTTCAAAGCCAGTACATCCAACCGTAATGGTTCTAAGTTTTCAATACATAAACTACATATACATGAACTATCCTAGAGTTCTAAATCAAAAGTAATAGCTAAAGAATGCATGATCACCACGCCGGTGATAAGATAAAATTTCAAGGCAATATTGACCTCCGACCAATAAGCCTCTAGCTTCTTGAAATCTTCCTAATTACTAATCCGTAAAGGATAAAAGTATGAGGTTTCCGCCTACGGAAAGCATTTCGAGTCTAATTTCCAGAAACATAGGGCTTACTGCCTAGAAAATTTTGTATCCAAGGTGAAATCATCATTTTACCCCTATTTATCTAAGCTGCCATTTTCCAAGATTTTATCGCTCCACTAAACTGAGTGTATCTCCTAAACCGTGCGTCCGCAAAAGCCGAAACGACCGCTCAAATTTAAGTTTGTTCAATATCTAGAACTTACAGTTTTATATATTTAGGTGTTGCTATATAAGTTTTTGTACTTGTTACTCATTCAAATTCCGGTCTCAATTTTTGACTAGTTTTGCCATTTCTGCGGTATCTCATTCGTCGGGCGTCGATATGACTCCATCCGAATTCCTACATGTACCTAAGAGGTTTCTATACCTACTAGTCTACTTTCCCAGGTCTTCATAGACCAAAATATTTTGAAACATACCCAACAAGCTACTATCCCAAAGCAGTCCCCAAAGAAATTTTAACAAATTTTTGTAGCTTACGAAAATGAGCGTAATTTAAAATTTATTGATGCTTTTGATGTGAAACGAATTGGAGGTGATAGCCCTAAGAGTCTTCTACAGGTACCTAAATTTATTTTGAAAAGTTATCATTAAATTTTTGGAGTTATACTCCTTTTCCCAACGGTATACCAGATTTGACTAGTTTTAGTAAAACGACGATATCTTACTCACCCGAAGGAGATATGACCCTATCCAATGAACCACATACACTTAAGACATATTCCCACATCTATATTGGATTTCTCAGGTCCCTTAAGACCAAAAATAATTCACAATCAACCCCCATAACCTGCTGGTTACAAACTACCATAAAATCCATTTCAAAATCCAACCAAACATCATTTTAATTCCTCCAACGCCAATACAAAGCCATACCCGATGACTTAACACTCCTTAAGTGCTATGAAAGACCATCAACCTTGAACAAACTCAAGTGAAGATCCCAAATCGCAACTAAATCACCCAATCTCTTACAATTATTCAAATCCACACAGGGTACCAAAATCCAAACTTAATCCAAGAACATCCAAATACTAAATATCCCGATGAAATATTTAAGTTGGTCAAAAACCTACTATGTAAAGGGTATTAGATTTGCATCTAACTTTTTCGTGACAAAGATGATTATTTAGAAGAAAGGTAGATGGGTGATTAAAGAAAATGTTTGAAGGGTATAACTCTAGAAGATTTAAGCCCTATTTAATGACTCTTTTGATTTTGAAAAATTTAGATGAATGACCCTGGATGCTAAGAAAGATATTCTTAGTGTTGAGAAAAATAATACATAGATGTAAAAGACATATCGAATATGAGCATGCAAAGTTTAATCTTAGCATGTAATCAAAACGACAATAATCAACAGTTTAAATGTGTAAGACTGTATGACATTCTAAACCTTATTTATCATACATAACCTAAACAATAGTTGGTAGGTGCACAATTAAACAGTAAGTGTATTAAGTTTGACAGCAAATCAAAACAGATAATTTAAAATATAGTCATCATGTAAAACGATAGTTAATTGCATATTAAGCAATTAGGAGCAATTGTGTTATTTTAGATAGAACTAATAGAATTTTATCTAAAATGCCATAAAAAAAAGGCGCAAATGAGCTTTTAACAACTAAACAATGCATTCAAATCTAGCTTAAGCAAATAAAACATTGAGCATTAAAGATACAACATGATAGCATATAATTGCATTACGTAGGAGCACGTTATCATCTTTGAACTTCATAAGCACATATGTGAAATGCAAGTAGTCCTAGATGAACCTAAGGAGAAACATAATATCTACTTGCTTCGGTACACCACCTAATAAAAATACAAGTCTATGATTAGACTATCATTAGGCATAATTAGGAAAAAGGCATTTAATCAAATTATGAGAAATGGAATAATGAGACTATCCACTAGTGTTGGCTCCAATTCAGCTAAACACGACCTTTTTTAACGAGTTATACCACGACCCAAACATCTACTTTGGGTAAGCAATTCAACCGTTTAGATCAGAAAAATTGAATTCTAGGGCAATAGATTCTCTAGTAGTCCATACTCATGTTTAGATAAAATAGAATCCTATATTTGCTAATGAATGTGTAGCAAGAGAAAGAAATTTTGTATTATCTTATCATAAATGGCATTAGACATGACTCTAGCATAACATGCTTTTAATTTCTGGTTCCATAATCCAATTAAAATTGTTTGGAATTCAAAGGTTAAATGATAGAGCAAACAATTTTTGTTGTAGGTTTAAAGAGAGAAATGAGTCATCATGTCTAGAACAAGGAGTATCTTAAGAGTGACAATGTGAATGCTCTATAATGGAGTGTTCAAAGAATGCACTTTGCATGTCTTTTATTGAAAGAAATCCAATTAAGGTTATTTTTAAACCCCCTCAATAGATCCTGTGAATGTTCTTTCTTTCTCTCTTTGTAATAATATGATGATGAATTACTAAAGGATAGTATCCATGATATGTTTGAAAAACCTTTAAAGTCAAAGATATTCATTAATGAGAAAGATTTTAAAATCTAATGCAATAGGGCGAATTTACCTAAACCGAAGAGAAAAATGGTTGTGGGGGGGGGAGACTTAGGAAGCAGGATCCATCGATCCGTGGAGGTGGCCAAATATTAGGCAAGATCATTATCGCCACTACATGGGAGATGGGTTGAATTAGGTTTTTTAGAAGAAGCTTATATAAATTATAAGTGATCTAGGTTTGAGTTTTCAGAAATACATCCAAGACATGCTATCAAGTTGGAGTACTTATGAGTTCCCAATGGAAATTCATAATGTCGTAATCCTAACATAAGTGTGTTAAAGCTAAGCATTATAATTTGACGCCATAGCTAAATTACACAACATTTGACGACTTTAGACTCAATGAAACATCTTCACTGCAAGTGGTGAAATAGCAATTCGATGACTAACTTGTTGTCTTGCAATCGAACTTCTGGATTTTTCAATGAACACCGAGGATGGTTAACATGTAGACACAGAATAATATATATATTCATTTGATTGATATTTCCCTGATCTAGATAAATCCTAGTCTCGATTTCATGTTAGTATTCTAATTTTGTAATTATATTGAATGATGAGATTGATTTATCTTTGAATAAACTCTCTTCATATTCAAAATCCTCTTACGATTACTTATTGAAAGAAGGCACAAAAATGGTTTGTGGAATATGTTCAATTATTCCTAGCCCTAACCTTAGATGGTTAAAGGGTTCTTATATGGTGAATAAGAAATAGTATGCTTATTTGGTAAAGTAATAGAAAGTTTATTGATGAGAAGAGAATTGAGCCATTGAGTTAAGCTTTTGAATTTGATTTGAGCAAAGTACAAATATTGTGTATTTGCTCATGTATGGCTTTTCAGAAAACAACGACTTTACCATTGCATTGCAAGGTAAATTACATTAGTAATTTTGGAAATAAAAACATTGCAATGAGTCGTACAATCCTACTTCATTGTGTATTTTAGATGCATATTTTTGCCAAATATTTATAACACAACTATTGGGACTAGTAGTACTCAATATGACATCATCTACCAAGGTTGATGTTAATTGATCCGATGCATATTCTTGATCGTCTTGGAAAGGTATTCGTTATTTTTAAATCAATTCGAGGTGTGATTGAGTATGTAGGTTATGAACTAATATCTCTTGTAAATTTTGATATAATCTTAAAGCTAGACAAATAAAATCTGTAATACTTATTTCTTGTCCATACTCGAAAACTTGTCAATTAGATTCGATAATAATATCAATCATAATTTGAATGATGAATCGATATATATATTTGAAATCTTTCTTGACCCTCACGAACACTCTTTTTAAAAGAAAACAAATAAAGATTTTTATAGTGTGTTCCATTAATCCTAAGACTAGTTGTAAGGTGAGGTTGATGAATAATGACAAGTTAATTTCTTACTTCAAGATTGTCATATATTTTGCTTGTGCGAAAAACTATTTGTTGATATGTATAGTATGCATAGTTTTTGACATTTTATGAGTATATAAATGATTTTCCTAACCATTTTTATACAACACAATTTTTTGTAAAATACTATACGTTTATAAAAAGAATATAATTATGTGTGTGTGTTAGAACAATGCAAGCACAAGCAAAGTTTAAAAATGCATTTTCTTTTAATTAATTACTAATGTTTTAATACAATCTTTTATTTTGTTTAACCAACCCAAGGTCAAACAACGCAAGATGATGAAAAGATTTAGACATCTTGTTAGAAGAGAGTTAATGTGTTGAAAATATTTTAGTGACGGGTTTTAACATATGATCTTAGGACATTATTTTTCCACATGCTTGACAAACTATTGAACTCGCATTCCTAAATGGGTTACAATACTCAAAGTGATCTACAAGATGTTTATGTAACACTTGTAAATATAGTGATCAATGCCTATATGCAATGCACAAATAATTTTGCAACTCAACGCAAGAAATCTAGCGTAATTCCTATCAGGCATAATCCAGAAAACTAGTAACATACAAATAGCATACATGACACATGTGTTTAGATATATAATTAGCTTAATTTCAAATAGTAATGATTACTTATTAATATCTATTTACAAAATTAAAACACAAGTAAACACACATAATCATTTTGCATACACATAAAGAGATTCGTCATTGTTTTGTATATTAGATGTACCGACGTATACTTAGCTCGATTTTATTTGTAAATAAAACAGTTCCTACCCATTTTTAAAATTAATTAAGATCAATATTTTAAAAAGATAAATACACTATTTTTTAAATATACATCAACTAGAAATGTCCGCCACGAAGGAAAATGCAAAATACAAGTTTTACGTTAAAACAAAACATAACGTTTTGACCAATATTTAGTAATATTTTGTATTTCTGACATATTTAAATTTCAAATGAAGTCTTTGAAGTTCTTTTAAATGAAAATAGACTCAATTATCTTTAAAATGGCGGGTGGCACGATTTCTACGGACTTACAGTTGATTTTATATGATTTTTTAAAGTTTACCAAATTCCGACGAAACAAATAGGCGGCCCCCATAAAGGTGATGGACCCCAGATATATTTGGGGGCCACCCTAACATTTATAGGACCGCCACCAGTGACCCAAAAACACATTTTTTGTTCAAAATCATTGGGTGACTTAACTATAGAACATAGGACTTTAAAAAGTTGTCCCAACACATAAATTTCATGTTGTAGACATTATTTCTACTCTTACGAGTTAGACAAACATAAGTTGACACTTCCAAGTTCTTTTGAGAAAATTTTCCTTCAAGCTAATATACGAAGTATATTTAATAACAATGCGTTTAACTGGGATTCATGCGTTTTACTTCGACCTATTTTATGGTTATAAGTATGGCGTACAAACCATAAGTGTCGTATACCCATCGAATTATATCCGTGTAAAGTAGAAGAGAGTATGACTATGTAGAAAGTAGGTGACCAAACGATTTGAGTGATTCGGAGAAGAAGGATTGACAAGGAACAAAATGTTTCTAGGTTCTAAGAATACCATACCTCGGATGAAGAAGAAGAAGAGCTGAGTGACCACTCTCCTTACAACAAATATGGATTCGTGGATCATCCATAACTCCAAATGGAAGACAAAGGAACAAGTTTTCACCTTACCCATTTCCACACAAGTTTTCAGGGAGGCATATGAATGGTTGGTTGATTGTTGAGCTAACGATTCAGACCTTGAGTTACGGCTAGTAATCAACCATGTGCTTAACGATGGAAGACATTGGTCGGGGAGCTGGGTTTGAGTTCGAACCTCGACCCGACTCTGTACAATCAATTTGATTTAGGATGTTTGTGTTTCGTTCTATCGTTTGAAAACCATGTTAGGAATTGTTATTTTCAATCACTGATTATTATTAATGAGATGTGGTTTTAGGATTTATCTTGTGTGCTATGTGCCTTATTAAATATGTTATGTGTTGCATGATGTGTTGATTTCAAGAAGTGTTTTCATAGGAGCGAGTATACGCGTAAAAGGGGGCATCTATAATTATGGTGTACAAACATAATTTATACAATGCGCCACAACACAAATGACTTGCATAGTATGATTACATGTGTAATTGGATCGTTGACTCAATATTGGTGATTATGCTTGTATGTATATAGTATTATGGGTAACTGTTCAATATTATGGGTTATGAAATCTTAGTTTATGTTCTAAATATATATATCCATGTCTCTTCAGAAACATGTTTTAACACGACAACCTAACATCCTCCTGATCGCTCTTTATTTGTGTAGGAATTCATTGCTCAAGAACTTCAGAACATCATCCCGAACATCATGACTCAAGTGACCAACAACCTCAACAATGGAAATGGTAATGGAAATGGTGGAGGAAACAATGGTTGCACCTACAAAGGTTTGTGGGCATGTGGACCCTCGAGACTTTGACGGAACTGGTGGTGCGGTGGCGTTGACTAGATGGATTGAGAAGATGGAATCCGTGATAGATAATAGCGGATGTTTGGCTAATCAATCGGTGAAGTATGCCGCGAGTTTGTTCATTGGCAAAGCTTTGACTTGGTGGACATACTCAACTCAAGCAAGAGGTCGAGATGCTGCTAATGCTAAGTGGCGTGAATGCTTCAAGGCATTGGCTACAACGGGAGTTTTGTCCAAGCAATGAGATTGAGAAGTTAGAAGGCGAGTTCTGGAATCATTCAATGGTTGGTGCTGATCATGCTGGATACACTGATCGATTTCATGAGTTGGCAAAGTTGGTTCCACATTTGGTAACTCCTGAGGCGAAGCGTGTCACAAGGTACATTAATGGGTTGCCATCTTAGATTCGTGGAATGCTTCAAGCCACTCAACCTGCTACTATTCAAACTGCTATTCTTACTGCTGGGATACTGACTGATGAGGCAGTCCACAATGGTACTTTGGCTAAGGCTGGTGAGAAAAAGAAAGAAAGGGATGAGGCGAGTAAGTCAAAAAGTGTTGGAAAAGACAAAAATAAAGCTAAGGAGGACAAGGTTTTGTAGCAACAGTTCCTCCTAGAAGAGAAAATAGAAATTTTCCAAAGTGCGCTAGGTGTAAGGGTTTTCATGCTGAAAAAGGACCATGCATAGTGTGCTACAATTGCCAAAGGCCGGGTCACATGGCCAGAGACTGTAGAACACCGGTTAGGCATGCAAAGCCGATATGAGCAGTTAGGCCAAGAGATGGGCAGAGAGCTTGTTATAAGTGTGGAAGTTTGGATTACTTACGTCCAAATTATCCTAAGTTGAACCAAGGACGTAATCAATCTGGAAATCAACTAGCGTTGGAAAGGAATAGGAACACCCGAGGCAATGAGAATCGAGCTAGGGGAAGGGCTTTCAATGTAAATGTTGTTGATGCTCTTCAGGATCCTAATGTAGTGACGTATTCCTTAAATAATCTCTACGCTACTGTGCTTTTTGATTCTGGTGTTGATTTTAGTTTTATATCCACTAAATTTGCACCCTTATTAAATGAGAAACCTAGTATTGCAAACCCTGGGTATGTGATAGAGGTAGCTAATGGTAAGAAAGAAGAAGTTGATAGAATTTTCCGTGGCTGTAGACTAGAGCTAGGAGATTCTATATTCCCTATAGATATGATACCATTAGGACAAGGAAATTTTGATGTGATAGTAGGAATGGATTGGTTGTCAAACCAAAAGGCTGTGATCATGTGTCACGAGAAGATAGTTAGGATACCAATAGAAGAAGGTAAGGTACTCTGTGTTCAAGGAAAACGTAATGTCAGGAAGACAAAGACGTTAATGAGCACTGGTATGTGCTTAATTACACATACCTTTTACCTTTAAAAACGAGCTAAAATAACCAAATACGGACTCAAAAGGCCAA
>BQNB010211364.1:0-10205 GCA_026074375.1 Tanacetum coccineum
GTAATAGTTTTTTTACGTTTTGGCATGTTTTGGCATGTTTTTGAACTTTTTTTACATTTTTTATGTTTTCGTACGTTTTTGTATACTAACGTACAAAAGCGTGAAAACGTACAAACTTTTTACATTTTGGCACGTTTTTGTATGTTTTCTTACGTTTTTGTTTAATAACGTCAAAAAAGTACAAAAGCGTAAAAACGTACGAAAACGTATGAGGACGTACAAAAACGTACAAGAAAGTATGAAAACGTAAAAAACGTTTAAAATTTAGTGATCGGTATTATCGTCCATTTTAATATCGAAAAATATCCCACATATATTTAGTGACGAAAATAGTGACTACTTTTAAGCTTCGTCACCAAATGTTTACGGATGACCAAATATTAGTGTCCATGTATTATATGGTCACTATTTTGCTTAAATAGTGACCAAAATAAAAGTTGACACTAAATTCTTGTCACTAAAGGCACTTTTTCTTGTAGTGCAATACTTGCTCATCTCTTGTTGTAATGAGAATTCTACTTCCTGGCTTAAACAACTTTGGTTCCCCAAAGGCCTTAAGTTGTTCTATGTGATCCACATCATCTAGAACAAGAAGAACCTTTTTACACCACATCCTCCTTTTCATCATGTTTTTCCCATCATCAACACTATCTTGATTGACTTGTTCATTTAGCAAATTTGAAAGCAGTTGTTCTTGTAAATTCTTCAAACCATATATAGAGGCTTTTGAAACTTCCCTCACATTCCCAACAAAGCTTTTAGCTTCGAAATCAATAGATAGATAATCAAAAACAGCTCTTGATGTAGTTGTTTTCCCAACCCCTCCCATGCCCTTGATCCCTGTATATCATGCGAACTTCATCAATACCAATTTCTAAAGATGAAATAACATCCCTTACTCGGGTCTCCATCCCTACTAACTTTTCATCAAAGCCGGAATTGATGGGACGTAACTCTAATGAAATCAGTTGAACAATTTTATTGATGAATCTAGCTCGTGCCTGTGTGTATGTAAAAACACAATCTATTTGGCATACAATCATATATGAAATAAAACATAGTACTGTAATTATCAAGAAACAAAAGTAAGGAACATGGCACGCATAGATATGATGAAAGAAATTACCCATCATTCAGCTCCCACCCAGCCAGATAGGCTGCTTCTTTTAAAGCCTCTCTCCATTTCCCAGCAGCCTCTTCATTTTCATGTTTAAAAAAAGCTTCACCAACAGCCCCACTTTGTTTTCGGACTTTTGCGGGCTCCACGTCATAGAATACAGGGTAAGCAGTGTGGCTAGTCATCTTCTAACACTCCATAATCTTGACAAGCTCTTCCAAACACCATGATGAAGAAACGTAATTTTTGGAAAAAACAATGATGTAGAACTTCGAATCTTCAATGGATTTGAAAAGATCATCCTTGATCCTTTTCCCTTTTTGGATTTTCTCATCATCTTTGTAAGTGCAAATACCTTTATCCTTAAGAGCATGATAAAGATGATCAACAAAGTTTTTACGAGTGTCTTCACCTCTGAAACTTAAAAACACATCATACTTAAATCTCTTGTGAATGGATGAGCTAGAGGTGGACGCCAATGAAGTTATAGATGAACGATCGGATAGACGTAATCTATTTTGAATATATTCAATACATGATTGTAGGCTAATCGTTGGAAGTATGGTTGAAGCTTTTGAAAAAGTGTTTTGTGTTTGTGTGGGTAACGCATCATGCTTAAAGCTATTTTGGAGGGATGAAGTTGAACTGGACACCATTATTTTGAAAAAGTGTTTTGTGTTTTGTGTTTGTGTGGGTAACACATCATACTTAAACATTGGAAGTATGGTTGAAGTTGAACTAGATGCCATTGAAGTGGACACCATTAGCATTAGCAATAGCATTAGCATAATTCTTAATGAAGTTATGGATGAAGGATCGGCCGGGGAGAAACGTAACCTCTTGTTGGAGGACTTTTCTATAAACTGATTACAAAGAAAAGTGAATGAAATGGATGGATTGTTGGATATTTATGGTATCCTAAATTGTTATCATTCATTGTACCAACTTGTAAAATGACATTACATGATGAGACTAAAGAAACAAGTAGCATACATGTACCTGATGAGACAATACCAATGTCAACTCGAAAATCAGCGGCAAACATAACCACCGAAACAACAACAATGCAACCCGAGCGGTAGTAACAAATCTTCTTGAAGTCGGTTTTGCAAAAACACGGACACACACTTAATTAGGCTCCGCACAGGAAGAGATTCCTTGTCCTTAAAAGGTGTTTACGTGCTCGATTCGCTGCAAGCCTCTTACGTAACGACCCCATGCAGACCCTCGTTGTCTTTCACCAGCGAACGAATACAACGTAATGACAATGGCGGAGCAGAAAACTCGAGATGGCAAAGTGTAAAACACAGCATAATGGCAAAACTTGAGATACAGTTGCATGTGTGTATTTTGTGTATATTCTAAAATATTTCTGATATTATTAAGACTTGCAAAACCTTGTTAATATATAGGGTCAAAGTCACTACATCAAAAAGATTGCCATAATCTCGTTAGTGCCAAAAGAATAGGTCTATGGGCTGGTGGTTGCAACTGAAATTGCCATCCAAAGCAAGCCCACTTACCTTGAATTTTGCTGACCATTTCATGTACACATACATACACGTTTTTGCTTCTCACACATGCTTTTTCATGAGGTTACTGCATTAACCATTTGTACGCTATATTTCATTTGCAACAAATGAAATATTACCACAATTAGCCATTTAAAGATTAAGTAATTAAGTGTATATGCTCATGCATACGTATCCACATTTAGTTCCATCATGCACTAATGTGGGACACTTAGAAAACTTACCAAACTCTACAACATGGATAAACCTGATCAAAGCTAGAAACTTGATAATGATTGTGTTTGTGTGGAAATAAAATGTAATTTACGTGGAGACATATGAGCCCATTTGAAAGAGTTTATGTGCAGAATAAAAAGTAGTTCCAGCTGTAGCGATGATGTGTTTATGTTGAGAAACAAAAGCCACTTGGTCAGAAGTTATCTTCTAATAGGATAACAATAAAGTTAGGAAGCTTTGTAAATAGGCAAATTGATAATTTACAAAGCATAGCAACACAAACACAAAAAGATATGGTGTCCTTATAAGGATTATATGCTACTCACCTCATGAACTACTCTCCATAACAATGGTGATTTTGATCCAGGCTCCCTTGCTTGGTTTCATTTCCAATTTAACTCTAATTGTGCCCGCGATGAGGATAAAATATTATACTACACCATGTTTGACACTACAAGAATAGTATGCACAGGTACGGATGTTTCCCTAGCGACATATGTCGCTGGGTAATAAATCACTAAAACGACAAAATATAGAAGATCGACGTGGCACCAATTCTCGTAGAAAATTTGGTCAAAGTATTCTGAACTTTTCCCCGGCGACATGTCGCCGGGGATAAGGCCGTTAAAATTTAACCAAATATTTCTACGTAAAACATGGCGGGAAATTTTCCCGCTTACTTTTCCCCGGCGACATGTCGCTGGGGCAAATATTAATAAAATTAATAAATTTTTTATTTAATAAATTCGCGACATGTCGCTGGGGAAAGTGTTATTAAAAATTATAAAGTTTTATTAATATATCACAAATAAAAGAGTTATTAAAAATTATAAAGTTTTATTAATATATCACAAATATATCTAAAAAATTAAAAACACTTTCCCCGGCGACATGTGGCCGGGAAAGAGTTATTAAAAAATTATAAATTTGATATATTTATCACAAATATATCAAAACTATATTTTTTACTAAATTTTTTATTAATATATCAAAACTATATTTAATAATTAATATTTAAAAAATATATTATTTAAAATTATTTTTTATAAAATAATTTCGCCGGGATACCATTTGACTTTGTTGACTTTTTATTAAACTACGTTTTTTAGGTTTGTTTCGGTCCGATATTCCGTATATTTTAACAAAAAATATATATACGTTTTTAAGGTGATGCCGAATTAACTGTATGTTGTTCCGGATGCATATGCATTTCCATACCATATCGACTCGTCCGTTGAACGTCTAATGTACAACCATAACATATCGACTCGTCCGTTGAACGTCTAATGTATAACCATACCATATCGACTCGTCCGTTGAACGTCTAATGTACAACCATAACATATCGACTCGTCCGTTGAACGTCTAATGTATAACCATAACATATCGACTCGTCATGTCGCCGGGGAAACTTGATTTAAATTTTTTTAAAACGTTTTCCCCAGCGACATGTCGCTGGGGAAACTTGATTTTAAATTTTTTAAAAACTTGATTTAATAAAAATTTTCCCCAGCGACATGTCGCTGGGGAAACTTGATTTTAAATTTTTTAAAAACTTGATTTAATAAAATCTTTCCCCAGCGACATGTCGCTGGGGAAAAGTGATTCTAAATTTTTTTTTTGAAAGTTTCCCCAGCGACATGTCGCTGGGGAAAAGTTTGCCACCGTGGCACAAATTGTTTGACTGAAAAACGAGTGGGACCCACATCTTCGCTGGGGATTATCGCTGGGGATTGTATCCCTGACGAGGATTCCCCAGCGACAATTCGATGGGGATAGTTTTCCCCAGCGACATGTCGCTGGGGAAAGCCCCGATATGTCGCTGGGGAAAACCCCGATTGTTGTAGTGCGGGCTAACACTAATACATATGAAAGAACTAGTTTATTGACCCGTGAAATTCACGGGGCCTTAAAAAATTGGTGACAGTATTTTTATAAGAGATCGATTTGTAGTATTACGTAAATAAATTACATGTTAGCATAGTGAATATAAAATATTAATGCTAAATTACAATACAAATAAATTATTGGAACACTATAAAAGATAATTTATTTTTATGTTATATAAATTTGAGAATATATCACTTTGGAAAAGAGTAAAATAATCTAACAACATCTTCCGACCTCGTCCTTTGAACGTCTAATGTATAACCATAACCCATAATCGGACTCGTCCGTTGAACTTACTAATGTAATAACCATACCATAATCCACTCATACGTTGACCTCTAATGTATAACCCTAACATCTTGACTCGTCCGTTGAACGTCTAATGTATAACCATACCATATCGACTCGTCCGTTGAACGTCTAATGTATAACCATACCATTAAGCAGACCCGTCCGTTGAACCTCTAATGACGACCCAACATCTTGACTCGACCTATTTGAACTTTCAAATGTAAAACCATAACATAATCGACTCGTCCTGTTTAACGTCAAAGTAAACCATACCAAATTCGCCTCGTACGTGAACGTCTAAATGTACAACCAAAACATATCGACTTCGTGCCGTATTTTTTGAACCTTTAATGTATAACCCTAACATCTCGACTCGTCCTGTTAACAGACTAATGTATATAACCATACCATTAAAATCGACCATCCGTTTAAGAAACGTCCTAATGTATAACCATACCATATCGACTCATACGTTGAACCTCTAATTTATAATCCTAACACCCTCGACTCGTCTGTTGAACGTCTAGATGTAGAAACCAAACATATCGACTTCGTCCGTTGAACGCTAATGTATAAACCATACCGTTATAATCAACCATACTTGAACCTTTAACATCCTCCCGACTCGTCCGTTAAACGTGCTAATGTATAACCTATACAATCTCGACTCTTCATTAAACATCTAAATGTAACAACCATAACAATCGACTCGTCCGTCTGAACTATAATATGTATAAACCATAACATATCGACACGTCCGTTGAACGTCTAATGAATAACCATAACCATATCGACTCATACGTTTAACGTCTAATTGTATAGACCATATCATATCGACACATACGTTTGAACCTCAATTGTATAACCCTACACATCCTCGTGACTCGACCTAGAACCTCCTAATGTAATAACCCAATACCATTAACGACTCGTCAGTTGAACGTCTAATGTACAACCATAACTATCGCCAACGCCGCGTGAACGTCTAAATGTAGTAAACAAAACAATCGACTCGTCCGTTGAACGCTAATGTAAAAACCATACCATACGGCTCATACGTAAAACCTCTAATGTATAACCCTAGACATCACGACTCCTACCGATGAACGCTAATGTATAAATCCATACCATATCGACTCTCCGTTAACGACTAATTATAACCACAAACCATCACAACACATACGAGTGACCTAATGAATAACCCATAACATTCTCGACTCGTCCTATGAACGACTAATGTATAACCATACCTATATTGACTTCGTCCGTTTGAACGACTAATGTAAAAACATACCATATTTGACTTCGTCCCGTTGTAACTTCTAATTTATCATCGGAGCTAAGTATAAATAGAACTATGTGTGTAGCTTTGTTTATTTGCTTTATTTGACATTGGCTGAGAATTGAATGTTAAAAACTTACAATATGATATAAGATATTTTGGTTTTTATATAAACACAGAAGTAATACTTCTTTTTGGCTCTATCGTGATTCACCTGCTAACGATCATTGTATGGACTCGGCCTAGCTCATGATTGCTCAAATATTTTTGTATTGTGCACGTGTAGGACATAGGTGAGGGTGATACAGAGGTCATGAGCCCAACAAATGTAAGGTGTATTAACCAGGTTTAAAGAGTTATGCCTTGGAAATCAATTAGTTTTAGAGCACAGTTTTATAGCTGCACATATAAAAGCATAGAAGTGACGAAGCACAATTAGAAACATGTGCGCACGATACAAATAAGCATTTTCCTTTTGACATCATGCGAAAAGCAAGCTGATACAACCCGTGTGCATCGCACGGGTCTGCATGCCTCGTGTTATATATTAGTTAGTAAGTCCCGTTTAGTTTTGTTATATATTACTTAGTAAGCCCCGTTTAGTTATGTTATATATTAGTTAGTAAGCCCCGTTTATGACTAGGAATCTCCGTTTTGTAAACTTATTCGGATTTTGGACGATTTAGCATTATTATCTTTTGGTTTTGGTACAAGTTGTGATGTATTTGTATTGCGTTGATCCGTTTACTTTGTATTTATGTTTTGGTACAAGTTGTGATGAGTCTATACAGGTTTTGATACAGGTTTGTTATTTGGTAGATTTTTTCGGGAAAAAATCTGGAAAACGCCTGATGTGCAGGCTGTATTTTTAAAAAAAATGCAGACTTTTCCCCAGCGACATGTCGCTGGGGAAACTTGATTTTAAATTATTTTTTTTTAATTTTTCCCCAGCAAACAGCAAACAACTTATTATGTCCAACCACATATGCACTGAAACTAATAATAATATGCAAGTATGTAGGAATAGTAAATGACCAGAATCTTATCAGCTGTCTCATTGATCATTCCATCCTTCTTTCTTGAGTAATGACATATTTCATATCGTTCGATAGCTGTCACTTTGCGGATTCTCTCACCAAACATCCACCCGTGGTGATAAAAGTTTGGCTATCTTCCCCAACTATACGTCCAGCACAATCGTCAACTTCAAACACTAATTTTCTATTATTCAAGCGATTCCTTTTAGTGGCACTTAAAGCTCTAGTTTCCTTCCGCGTAACAGTTGTGCCTAGATATATTTATTCTACAATTATTATAAACTGTGTTAACAATGATATTATAGGAAGCTTGCCATGAAGTGGCATCCTAATAAGAATCCTAATAATAAAAAAGATGATGAAGCTAAATTTATACAGATTTCTTTGAGTTCTCCCTCTCTTGATTTCTTTGAGTTCCTTCTGTAGTCATCTTTCTCTATTCCTTTGGTTTACATCAAGACGACAAGTATAATGTAAGAAATGTACCATTCGAAGTTGAGCCAATGTGCTCTTCACTTTGAGGACCATCTATGTGTATATCAGTACGTCGTGAATTAACTTCTAAATGATCTTCTAAGTCCTCGTTCAGCGTTCTCTTCTTAGAACCACCTCCTAGAAATATTGGATTCTGAGAGAAAGTTCTAGCTGTTTCACGTACAGGGGAATCTTCATCTCGCAGTCGCAATGAACTGTGTGCTTTATGTATGGGTTGACTACGATGGTTGGTACTTGAGTTATGATTTTCAATACTCTTTTTCCAGGTCCAGAGCGGGAATAGTCCATTTTGTCAAGGCCTTTATGCTTCATAGAGGCATCAGAACTCTGCAATTATTATAAAATGTGTGAACATTGATATTTTGATAGTTATATCACTTATTTCTAATTAACTATTTTAAACTATGACTCTACTTTACAGTTTTTGGTCCAAAGAATTAAAACATCAAATAATCAGCAGAGGAAACAGATGTAATAGAATCCGTTTAAGTTGCTTTATATATTCAGTTTGAGGCTTCTGCTATTGCCTTACAAAGTCAGATAAATCAAGATAACACCGGGGGCAAGTGATGTCCCTCTATCCCACAGGGTTATGCCCCTAATTATAAGACAAGTTTGAATGTAGATTTAACAATGGACAATATTAAGATATCTTGCAACACCTAGATAATTCACAAGTTAAAACAAGTTTGCTTATCAAGATGTACGCATGTGGGAGTACTAATCCGGACAATGTCCTCGACACAAGTAGCTATGGGATGCGTCTCCACTAAACAATAGGAAGCTTTATACCCTGTAACCAGTGGCATAATTCTTTACAATGCACAACCTGTATTTGGAGACAGCTTGACGACAATCATAATCTTTGTAATAAAGTCCTTTAGTGAAGAGATGGACCATAATAAGATCAAGTACATGTAGGCCAGTACTATCCACAGGGAAACAGAACACAAGATGCTGCTTATCAAAGAAGCAAAGGAAAGTCCAGCACCCGCCTTTCCGATCTTCTATTATGGTTATCTAACAGATACTACAATAAATCCTAGTTATAATAAGGCATGGGTGCAGGGGCTCACATGTATTCAAAGATCATAGTCAATTCGAACGTCGCATCCAATGGTCTGATATTCTTTGGAAACTAGATAAGCTATAGTACAACTAATAAACCGAAGCTAGATTACTAGTTAAGTTTATTGATATACCTTATCGGTTACCAAGCGACTTTTTCCTCTAAAAGGCTCGGGCGCCATGCTTGGTAAGGCTCCACGAACACCACCAGACATCACAGTGTGTTCATTTACCTTTGATAGCCCACGATCTCTTATCTAGCAAGTAAGAATAATGCACAACTTAAACTCTGCAATATTAAAAAACTGAGTAACAATGATATTTCGATAGTATGTGCTTAAAGGTATAGGAAGCTTGCCATGAAGTGGCATCCTAATAAGAATCCTAATAATAAAAAAGATGATGAAGCTAAATTTATACAGATTTCTGAAGCTTATGGTAGCTAAACTGTGATATTTCTCAAGTATGTGCTAAAAACAACTCTGCTTATTTGAAAAATCTACACCAGTTTATTAAGCAATGTCAAACATTTCGTGATATTGAACTGGTTTTCTGTTAATTAAGTACAACAACTAGTACTGTACAATTTAATGGATGTGGACATAAAAGAGTTTTAATTGGTATCTTAAGCAAGAAAAGAAAAAGAGCAATGTATACCATTACAAGATTACTGTGTACATGTTTGTCACAACTAGTTAAGTTTATTGTATAATAACCATATCAGTTACCACGTGATTTTTTCCTCTAAAAGGCCCCTGATATAACCATTGATATTCAAACTTAAATATAAGTGAAAACAAAACTACACACATAAAAGTTACTTTTTGTAATAACACACACGGTAAAGAACAAGCATGAAAACAGTCTGCTGCTATACAGAAAGATATTTCATTTACCTTTGATAGCCCACGATCTCTTATCTAGCAAGTAAGAATAATGCACAACTTAAACTCTGCAATTATTATAAACTGTGTTAACAATGATATTTCGATAGTATGTGCTTGAAGGTATAGGAAGCTTGCCATCCGCTTTTGCTTTAACTTTTGGTGACTTGACTTCTCCATCCGCTTTTGCTTCAACTTTTGGTAACTTGACTTCTCCCTCTCTTGATTTCTTTGAGTTCCTTCTGTAGTCATCTTTCTCTATTCCTTTGGTTTACATCAAGACGACAAGTAATCAACCAGATAACATTCCAAAAAAAAATAGGATTATATCTTTCTCTGTTCCTTTAGCTAAAGAATATAAGAAGTAAGAAGTAAGCATTTGAAAATACACAA
>BQNB010211365.1:0-10205 GCA_026074375.1 Tanacetum coccineum
TATTGGTCACGTAAAAGCTTTACGTTTCGCAATAAAATACATTTGGACACACCCCGGAAATACCTAGACTTACCTAGACTCAAACCAATACCGACTTTTAACCTTTAACACAAAATTTATTAAAATCTTGTGTTAATAACCCACTAGGGCCGGATATACACACAAATTTTCCTAGAAGATTTCCTAATGATCTCTAAGTACATGTACAAGCTCTATGTAATTAAGAATGGTACTTAATATTTCCTAGTAGCTAATACACAATGGTTAATAACCATTTTGCTCTCTCTTTTTACCTTGGATACTCGGTTACATACAAAGCACATACACAAACCATAAGATTTCTAAATCTTAAGTGATCTTGTACAAATATTGAGTAATTAAAGCATGTACTTTAATTGTTTAATCAAGAAACCATGGTAGATTAGAACTATGAACCCCAAACCACCTCATTAGCCTCGGCATTAGTTGGTTTTAAGAACCAAGAGTTTAACTAGCTAATGTGCCTATAAATACACACTCACCTCATCATTTCAACACTTCTTAAACTCTCAAAAACTCTCTCAAGTAAAAACCTCTTCATTTGTTTCCTATTTCATTCGGCTTACAACATAACCGAACCCATACACGCCCACATTTGCTTCTAAGGATACAAGTAACTTAAGAATCTTCATACAAGATGACAGGAGGGCGTACAAGCTAAGAATTTAGGTATGCAAGCTTTGGAGCTTAGGTCATATATGAGTTAAGTGTAAACGTATCGGGTTTACTTCGCAATCCATAAACCAAGACTCTAGGACCCATTGTAAGTCGAACTACGCGCTTCATGTCGCATTACCATTCGTTATATTCAATCATAGATAAGTCACGTATAATTGTGTTGAACAACAACGTAGCGATGAACATGCATGGTTGACTCATCATGACAGCACCTATAATTAAAAACATATAATATGCCTTGTGTGGTGCTAACATGAATAAAACATGATTAAACTTCAAGCTAAGGTTTAAACTTTTCATAGAAACATACAAATGAGAACCAAGGTGATCATGGGTTCGTTTTTGTTAAACGCATAAACTCTAGACGTAAACTTCTTGGGTAAACGAAACCACTTGGCTTAGGAATGTGTACAATGGATATTTAAACGAATGCATATGATTAATAATGGTTAATAAGTGTCTCGTCTAAACTTATGTTTCATATGTATAAGACATGTATAACTCATGGTTATAAGCTAGACATGGGTCGTGCCTAGCATGACACAACCCAGGTACACGTCTAGTTAATTTGACGTGTATGACTTGTATGGTGAAACCTTGACGCAATAAGACACTAAATAAGGAGATATGGAATAAGCTTTGGTGGTTAAAAATTTCATGCATACGTAAACAATAAGCCGAGAGCTTGGTAACATGTTTTGGGAACAAAATCATATACATGTCACGTATATTATATACATACAAATTGTTTTTGCTCTATAAGGGACTTGTACACTATAGTATATATGAGTTAGGGTTGGTTTAGAACATTGTTGAAATAGCTTGATGAAACCCTAGCCACGTCTTCATGGAAGACGAGCTCATACAAGCTTGTTAGAAGCTTATTGAGTCACGGCATGGGTACAAGACCCATATAAAACAGGTGTTAACTAGTTGGGTTACTAGGACATGTTAAAGGGAGCTTAACGAGTGCGTAATATGAAATCAATGGACTAAAAACCCTAGGTATGGCTTAATGGGCCAAGTGACCCAACACTGAAGCCTTAATGAGCCTACTGGCCCAAATAGTTGACCAACAGCTTATTGATAAGCTATGGCAGAGCTTATAGACTTATTGGAAGCATAACATGCTATTGAACCTATGATGGATAAGCCCATACTCCTAAAACCCTTGCCGAGAGCTTAATGGGCCTAAAAGCCTATTTTTGTGGCTTAAAAGCTTATGGGATAAGATGAAACTTAAAAATAGCTTATACGACTTAGAAGTACTTATTGAAGCTAGAAAAATAAGTTAAACAAGGTAAGAAACCCTAATGGGCCTTTTATGAACATTACGGGTCAAGTTAATTGGGCCAACGGGCCTTATAACCCCAAATAAGCTCATTCGAGCTTATTAATAAGCCAATCTGATTCGTGTAGTTTAAATAAGCTTAACAAATGCTTGTGTGCTTTTTAAAACTTAATCGGACCTTTAAAACACTTATTGGACCTTAACGGGCCCAATAAGGTCCATTAAGCCAAAATAAGCTCTCCCGAGCTTATTTATAAGCTGGGACAACTTATATGGCTTATTGGAGCTTAATGAAACCTAATGTCGCTTGTTAGAACTTAATTGGACTTAAAATACGATTTTTGTAAAGTTAAGGGACTAAAAGTGTAAATTACAAACTAGAGGGGCTAAAACTATCAAAACTGGATTCCTTATAGTTAGGGACTGTTTTTGTAACATTTGAAATGCTAGGGGCTGTTTAAAACATGTAAGGACCTAAAGTGTAAATTGTGTAAAGTTGGAGGACTAAAAGTGTAATTATGGAAACTTAAGGGTTTGAAATGAAAATAGTATATATTTCATAAACCTAGGGACTGTTTTATAATTACAAGAAACTTAAGGGTATTTTGTAAACGAAAGTGATTTTTGTAAACACTTAACGAATCGGACGAGTTATATATTTATCATATATTATAACAAGTTAAACCACGACTTAATAAATATGGATATTTATTAATAAACGTTTATACGTATACTAGAACGTGTGAAATCATATACTTTTCCAAGAGCCATCAGACGGATATAACTACATTAACCATGTGCACCACCACACAAGTGATAACAGTATATATAAACTAGCAATTTATTGTAGTTTATACATTGAGTCTTTAGCCTAAATTTGTAGACTAAGACTGGCCGTATTTACTTAGGTATTTGACGGTGTGATTCATACTTGGATATCTATTATCATTTCAGAGGACTATTTACTAAGGTGAGTTCATAGCCCCATGTTTTACAATTATGCGTACAAACTAGACGCAAGTGTTCATTTTATACAATGATTACGTGTTTGTCTAAGTAGCGATAACCCACTGAGCCCTTTATCATGAACTGTCAATTACTGGATTGTGAGAGCAAATGTTATAAATAGATCTATTTGGGATTGACAATCCCCATTCGGGTGATTAGCTATCACCGGGAATGAACGTTTTTTATACACATGTCGGATTTTGGGATGTTACAAAACACATCAAATCCAAAAATTTCCCCCAAACCTCTAAACAGGGTTAGAAACATCATTCACGGGCAATTGTTGGCAATTTATTTGCATTCATATGTCATAAGCTTAGGAAAACGTAATTACTTTTTATAATGTTTGCATCTGTTGCTTAATCATACACTTGGAAATCTTGCGGTCCTACTATTGATTTACATAAACCTATGAATTCACCAACTTTATGTTGATATTTTAAGCATGTTTTCTCAGGTCAATAAGGCACGAGGTGCTCAGATACATTGGGGGTCACTCTTTGGAAAGAGTCAGTACTAAAGATTTGGGCGTATTACATTTTGGGAACATTTGTTATAAACCGAAATCTTTACTTATATTGTCGAACATTTATGAATCTATGAGCTTATTAATGAACAAGTATTTTTGTTATCATGTATCTTTTTTAAAAAACGAACGTTAGTGGCATTCTTCATATCTTCGTGCTTTTGATCTATGAAGTAAGCCCTCTGATATTCAACTTTCCCTGAGACCAGATTTGGTGGTGTTACATTGAGTGGCTGGGGAGGGTTGTTCATTGCGTCACTGGGTCCATGACGACCGTCGTGAATGTAACCAGTTCTTCTTCTGAGGGTGGTGCAATAAAGTCTTGGTTGAGAATTCTAGGACATATCTGAAGAATTTCACTAAAAACTTCTGTATCAACTCAGAACTTCTTCTTTTCAAGCTTGAAGTTGTATGCATCTGAATTTCTGATCTTCTTGATGGTAGTCCAAAATTGATGCATGTAGATTTTCGGGACTTTAGCAGTGATCACAAATGCGAGATAGCACAGAGATAGCTTAAGAGCATCCAAGGTGACTTGATATGTTTCTTCTCTTTGTGGCTTGCTGAACGCAATTCTAGCATTGCATCATTCAATCTTTAGTCTCTTCTTAGGTGGGACCAAAGCATTGTCGAGAGTAGCTTGTTGAGTTGCAATAGGATTCATGTTTCTGCTAAGAATGTTCCAATACAGTTCATATGCAAGGTAATTTATAGACATTAACTAGGCAGACTTAATCACACATTATCAGGCATTCAATCAAATTATCGGACGAATGACATTAATTGGAAGGTCAAGTGACTAACAATTGGTTAAACATGATCAATTTAGCAACTTACATATGACATAAGAAAGACTTAACCTAAAAATGTGTTATAAAGTTAAAACATTTAGGAAAGAATCAATTTCATAAAACATGTATAAATCGCCGCCTAGACCATGTATAAATCGCCGTCTAACCTTTATGTATAAATCGCCGTCTACACTTCTTAAGTATAAAACGTCGTCTATAGGTTTATGTATAAATCGCCATCCATCCTCTTAAGCATACATCGCCGTCTAAGATCTTATGTATAGATCACCGTCTAGTTCTTATTTATAAATCGCCGTCTAAGATTTTATGTATAAATCGCCGTCTAGACTCTTAAGTATAAATCACCGTCTAAGATCGTAGGTATAAATCGCCGTCTAGACATGAACGTATAAATCGCTGTCTATAATTTCATGTATAAATTGCCATCTTTATACACAGACGTATAAAACGGCCTCTAAAAACATTGATTTATACATTCTTTCATTTTTTGGCACTTATACATCATACACATATCAAACAATCATATGTAAGCACACACTAGCAGATATACCAAGAATTAGCCACAAATTATCATTTAAAGCATATAACGAGTGAATTATCACTCATTGGAATCAAACACATAAACTCCAGAAATTATAACATGAATTATCTACAAAAAATTTCATTTTTTGAAGCAAAGAACAAGGAAAGTCATTCTTTAGAATCAAAACACAAACTTTACATTCAAGAATTGGATTGTCTTACTTCAATGCAAACAAGAAAGGAATATTAACTACGAATAAACACCAAACCCAATCACATTTATCAAGTCTTTATTCTAACTCCCTAAAATTGCACACAAGAATCATTCAAAACCCCATTGAATGTTCTACCCATGACAAACTGTTATAACCGAGTAAACTAGACACCTCAAGCATCAAACCCCCTCAATCAATTTTGGAATTGGTCACCTTTTAATTTTCGCAAACCCTAGGCCAAATTCTAAGGATTTCGAGCAAACAATCCAGTTACAACCTAATTCTTTTTGTAGATAAGATGTTTAGATGATAAGGAACATGTTTGTAGTTTACCTCTAGTCTTGAAATAGTTTGGTTCGTGTGATCTTGAGGGTGACGAATTGATAGGTGTAGAGGGAAAGAAATTTTTTTAAGTGTGTGTGTGTGTTAACTGTGATGAGAGAGGGAAAGGGGGTGTTTGTATTGAAACTTTATGAGTTTGGCACAAATGCCCCCTAAACTATTAAATCATTTCTAATTTTCTTCATAAGATTACTAAGGCATTCTATAGTTTCACAAATGGCACAATTAGTCCCTAGAGTTTAAACTATGATGCTTAGCTACTTATTATTGCTATTTTCTCTCTAAAGGCATAAACACATAACATTTAAGGCATAAGTAAGCTAAACTTAATTAATTCCCCTTTAATTGTTAACCTGTTATTGTTTAAAACCTTTTTCCATTATCACAAACTGATTTTATGAAGAAGAAATTATTTGATATTCTCTCCCCCTCAAACAATGACCCGTTTCATATTTAATGAGTAGTAGTCGTTGTTTGAGTGGTCAAATGCCTTGAAAAATCATTTTTCTGATGAATTACTGAGATGATTATATTATTTTTGAAAAATCAACACCATGAAAAATAAAATTTCTCTTATTTTGACACATAAGCGCACTGACACGTACACTTATGGATAAAGGAAAGCTCGGGTTGTGTTGCAAAGTAAACACAAGCCTTTGTATGGTCATAAAGTAGACCATGACCGAGAATAAATTCTCGTTGAGAGGTCAAGTTTTCTTTTGAAATACTTGCCTTTAAGATGATGACCGGGTTGCTATCGAAAATAATAGCAAGCCATTTTTGGCATGTTTTAAAAGCTTTTAAACTTCTGCTCGAACTTCATTTACAGCCTCGTATCATTATTAAATGACATTTCTAAGGCCGTAAATGTTATCGATTTGCAGAAGACATGCCAGAGATACATATTTTTATATTTTTTTGATATTTGATTTTTTATTTTTGGAAAAATTTATATAAAAGAAAAATATTTTTGTGTTTTTATGCTTTCTTATATACATATGATAGAGGATATACTGCGAGTAACCACCTTTACTCGTCCTCTTCCTCTCTTAGACCTTTTAGCATTTCCAAAGACATGCTTCTCATACCTAGCTTCTCGATCAAGAAATTAAATCTTTCTCTTGGCAAGGGTTTGATAAAGATGTCAACAGTTGATATTCCATCATAACAAAGTAGAGTTCCAGATTCCATTCTCCACCTGCTCCTTTATAAAATGGTAGCGTACATCGATGCGCTTGGCTCTTGAGTGTTGAACGTTGTTGCAGCATAGAGCAATCGTACTTTTGTTGTCGCAGTACAGACAAATCTTATTGAATTGAAAACCATAATCTGTTAGCTGTGAATGCATCCATAGGATTTGAGCACAACACCTAGATAAGGCAATATATTCCACCTCTGTACTCGAGATCGCAGTGCTCTTTTGCTTCTTGAAAGACTAGCTAACAAGTTTATCACCTAAGAATTGAGCACTTCCTGATGTACTGCGTCTAGTGTCCTGAAACCCCGTGTGATCTGCATCTACATATGCTGTTAAAGAAATACCGGTATCCTTCAAGTACCAGAGACCCATATTAATGGTTCCCTTAAGGTATCAAAAGATCCATTTCACCGCATTTAAGTTCTTTTCAGTAGGCTTTGCCTAATACTGGGCACATAAGCAGACTGCATAAATAAGGTCGGGTATACTGGATGTCAAATACATGAGGGATCTAATCATTATTCGGTAAAGTGTAGCATCAACTAGTTTCCCCTGTAGATCTTCATCTAGTTTACTCTTTTCTACCATAGGTGTGTCTGCAAAATCACTAGTTAGCACACCATATTTTTTAATAATTTCATAAGCATATTTTGATTGGTTTAAGAAGATGCCTCTAGGACTTTGAGAGATTTGTAATCCTAAAAAGAATGGTATCTGCCCCGTCATCAACATCTTGAACTTAGTGGCCATCAGATTAGCAAACTCGTTACACATAGTAGTATTAGTGGATGAAAATATTATATCGTCAACATAAATTTATACCAGTAATAAGTCGTTCCCTGCTTTCCATGTAAAGAGCGTCGGATCAACTGCACCTTTGGAGAAATGTTGTGAAATGAGGAAACTTGACAGCATGTCGTACCATGCACGTGGTGCTTGTTTGAGACCGTAAAGATCCTTTTTAAGCTTGTACACATGCGATGGGTTGTCCTGATCAACAAATCCTTCTGGTTGAGAAACGTAGACCTCATCTTTAAGCTTGCCATTTAAGAATTCCATTTTGACGTCCATTTAAAAAAATCATCATATTCTTGTTGGTTGCATTTGCTATAAAGATACTAATGGCCTCTATTCTTGCAACCGGTGCAAATGATTCCTCAAAATTGATACCCTCCTCTTGCCTGAATCCCTGAGCAACTAGTCTTGCCTTATTCTTTAGTACCTTGCCAAATTCGTCAGTCTTGACCTTGTAAATCCTTGTTAGTTTGATCAACATAACTTTGTCTGGACACGGCACCAATTCCTAAACTTGTAGCCTTTCAAATTCATGAATTTCTTCTTGCATTGCATCGATCCATGACGGTTCGGTCATTGCTTGTTTGAAGTTCTTTTGTTCAACTGAAGTTAGGAAGGCATCAAAATAACACCATATGGCATCAGTTTGTAGTTGCTTTCTGGTGGAGACAGAACGAGAAGGATCTTCGATTACATTTTCTATAGGATGATCCTTAGTCCATCTATCAAGTGATTCGAATGGAGTATGGATTGGTATCACATTAGATGACGATCCTTGAGAAGTCGAGTCTTTATGAAGAGATTCGTGAAGTGGATCATCATGAAAATGTGGTGTTTTTGGTAATTCTTCAAAACCATGAGAAATAATTAGTGAATGTTCTTGTTTTTGTGTTGATGGGATACTTGTTGATGGAGCATCTTGGTCAATTGACATAGACATAGGTGAATCGGCTAAATCAACAGCTCTTGGTGCATCAGCGACTGGAACTGGAGAGACAGCAATTGTTGGAGGATTAAAGTATTCATTGAACATAGGTTGGAACAGACAATCCCAATCATCTCTTGGTGGTGGATTACAAGGTTGTTGAAGAATAGGGTTTGGAACGAGTCCTGAATTGGATGTTGCAGGATTCAAACATTGAAGTCCGGGTCCTGAACCGAGATGTTCAAAAGCCATTACCACCAGCTCATCAAAATCGACATGGATAGTTTCAATGATTTTTTGGGTACGTCGGTTATAGATACTGTAAGCTTTCTTCATGGGTGCATATCCAATGAAAAAACCTATATCCGCTTTAGCTTGAAGTTTTCCCAAATCTTCACTATCATTGTTTGGATAGCAAAGTGCACCAAAGACATGAAGGTAAGATAGATTGGGTTTTCTGTCCTGTAAGAGCTCATAAGGAGTTTTTCCATGGCGTCTCCGTATAATGGATCGGTTTTGGGTGTAACATACGGTAGCGACTGACTCGGCCCATAGAAATAAAGGAGCTTTTGCATAGATTAATATAGTTCGAGCGTCTTCAACAAGAGTACGATTTCGCCTTTCAACGACACCATTTTTTTGTGGAGATCACGCAACCGATGTTTCATGCGAGATACCAACACTCTCATAATAGCTACACAGAGTTTGATTAACAAACTCAGTCCTATTATCTGTACGAATGTTCCTAACATGCGTATTCAATCTAACTTGTATCATCTTTAAAAACTTGATTATGAAATCGAGAGCTTCATCTATTGATGGTAGAAACTTCACCTATGTGAACCGAGAGTAATCATCCACAATGACGAGGATGTACTTTTTCCTATTTATACTTGCCACACGCATAGGCCCACAAAGATCCATGTGCAAAAGATATAGTTTTTCTTGATTGATGTCTTTAGTTTAGGTTTATGTGATTGTTTCTTACTTTTGCCCATAGCACATGCTGAACATAGATGATCTTTTTCAAATTTCAATTTGGGAAGACCTCGTACGAGATCACTTTTTGCCAAATGATTAATAACACCAAAGTTCAAATGTGATAATCGTCGGTGCCATAACCAAGATTTGGTCTTTGAGGCTTTGGACAAGAGACAAATTAGAGAAGACGCCATCATATCCCCAATTGACAATGTATAAAGGTTGGTTTCCTAAGATCTTGAGAGTAAATCATCACCTTTGAGATTACGAACAAAGCATGTGTGTTTTCTGAAAGATACTTCAAGATCTGAGTCGCAGAATTGACCAACAGAGAATAGATTGTGTCCTAACCCTCCCACATAATAAACCCTTGGAATTGTGATATTTTCTATCTGATAGTCACCATACCCTATAATCTGTACAATCTGGTCGTTACCGAACTTGACAGTATCGAGAAACTTGTTAACAAAATTGGTGAGCTGAGAGCGATCTCCGGTCATGTGCTTTGAGCATCTGGAGTCCAAATACCACAAAAAAAATTAGACAAACTGAGATCGAAAGAATAAGAAGAAGATGGAGCAACTTAAGTATTGGATCCCCGAGATGTATCGGGTTCCGTTTTGTTAGAAATCACATATTTTGCAATCTCATGTTTGCTAGTAGAACCATTAGTCTTAGGTACCTTAGGTCTCCTAGTATAAACCTTAGTTACTACAGATTATTTTGCAATTACTTCTAGAGGAATGGGTTCCCTAAGAGGCACTTTATTAGTGGCGGTAATCCTAGTTAAAGGGCACTGATATGTGTTTAAATACACATACCATTTTCTATATTAAGCGGACCTAAATGACTAAAAACATACCAAAAATACAT
>BQNB010211367.1:0-10205 GCA_026074375.1 Tanacetum coccineum
TGTCATTTATTTGTCTTGTCATTACTTTGTCTTGTCATTGCTTTGTCTTGTCATTGCTTTGTCTTGTCATTTCTTTTTCTTGTCATTTCTTTGTCTTGTCATTTCTTTGTCTTGTCATTTCTTTGTCTTGTCATTTCTTTGTCTTGTCATTTCTCCTTCCCTGTTTGGATGCATCCTCTTCATTTAAATCATCATCTGAAGATTCAACCTATCTGTATTCCCTCTTTCTCTTTCTCCAAGCCAAGTACCTATTTTGACAATTTTGTACACATAGTCATCAATTCATGTAGTTTCAGTCTACCCTTATCACTTCCAGGTGTGTAACCTCTTGTGAGAGGTGAATTATAGGGTGTGATTGGTACATTAGCTGTCAATTCAAATTGATGTTCCATCCTGCCCTCCCCACTTCCAGATGTGTGACCTTCTGAGAGAGGTAGTTTAATAGGCTTTTCAAGCACTCTCTTAGACCTAGTCTGAGCAGGAGCAACCCCTATGGTGTCTTGGCGCCTAGGATTGCCACCTGTATCCATTCCCTGAAGAATGTCAACATTAGGCATTGTCGTAGTTTGGGTCCTAATTATGTTATCACTGTCCTGTGCTGCATCTAAGCTAGCAGCAGTAGTGATAGCCATTTCTACACTGTCACCCCCTTCCTTATGGACAGCCTCATCTGCTTCAAGGTCTTGAAGTACACTAGTCTGAGGTAACTGAATGTCCTTTTTTGTTCTCCGACGTGTTTGAGTCTTTCTTTTTCTTTTGCTCAATGTGAGCTTCAATTTGAGGTGCATGAAAAATTTGGTTGTGAAGTAGAGGGTGTGGGTTAGGGTTCAGGGGGTGTTGCTGAACCTTCACCCTCGGGTGATTGGTTATGCACCAACAATATTAACGGTAACAAGCAGTACTAATATTAGCCTGGCAGTATTAATATTAGTCTAACATAATTAACTTGTTCTCCAATAACTATGCAATAACATGCCTCTATTCATCACAAGCACACTAGAAATAACTAGATAGACATGTGAGAATTCATTAGGATCTATATCTATGCATAACCCATGAATAAAAGTTAAGAACAGTCAACCAAAACAACATACTAGTTGTAAATCTTGAGATATCAGATTAAGCTTCAAATTCTTCTAAAGAGCATCTCCAAACTATGTCACGCATCAATCCACCCATGACAACTAAGCAGTACTAACCAAGCCTAACAGTATAAACTTTTTGTATGAGCAGTACAAAGTTTCTTCAAATAGAGAAAGCTAAGCCCAACAGTATTAAGTAAATGATCATCATGTTTACATTCCAACTTCAATCCAAATAGTACTTGTGTATAAACCGCTGCAAATGCTTACCACCAGAAAATTAAATCTACTCACATCAAAAGCTTTAGTGAGCAAATCAGCTATATTATTATCAGTGTGTATCTTGACCATCTCTATCAATCTCTTCTCATAGGAGTCTTTAATGAAATGATGCCGAATCTTTATATGCTTTATTTTAGAATGGTAGACAGGATTCTTGACAACATAAATGGCACTCTCATTGTCAACTTGAATCTTTGTTTGCATAAAATTATATCCATAATCTAACATCTGATTTTGGATCCAAAGCACTTAACTACAGCAGTGAGAAGCAGCAATATATTCAGCCTCAGTAGTTGAATTAGCTACGACAGTGTGCTTTTTACATTGCTAAGAGATTAACCTTGAACCAAGAAATTAACAACCTCCTGTTGTGGATTTCCTGTCCAAACTGGCACTTGCATAGTTGCTGTCTGAAAAAGCTTCCAATATAAAAGGAGAGTCCTTAAGATACCAAAGGCCCAAATTAGGTCGACCTTTTAGGTGTCTGAAGATCCTTTTTACTGTATTCAAGTGGGAAACTTTTGGTTGAACTTGAAATCTTGAGCATGCACAAACGGAGAATATAATATCTGGTCTAGAGGATGTAAGGTACATCAATGACCCAATCATTGACCTGTATAAATGGACATCAATATGCTCACCATCTTCATCTTTGGTTAAACTCTTGTTGGTTTCCATAGGAGTACTGGTTGTCCTTGTACTAGAAAAGCTAAATTTCTTCAAGATTTCACCAACATACTTGTCTTGACTAATGAATATCCCATCCTCTTTCTTTTTGACTTGTAACCCCAAGAAGAAAGTGAGTTCTCCCATTGAACTCATCTGGAACCTTTTGTGCATTATTTGCTCAAAATATGTACACAAAGACTTTTTAGAAGAACCAAAGATGATGTCATCTACATATACTTGTACCAGTAGAATATCATCCTTGACTCTTTTTATGAACAAAGTCTTGTTAATTTTGTTGATCCCAATCCTTGATCGATTCTGTACCTTGTAAAGAGTATGTTACCTTGGATAAATCCAAAATAACAATAGTAAAAACTTTGTTTGTATATCAAAGTTTATGCGGAATCTACACCTTAATACTCTAGAAGTATTATCAATGAAACAGTAAGTATGAAAGAACAAATGATGTAACAAAATGCTTCAATATTATTAATGATAATAATACGAGTACTCTATCTTAGTACTAGGGTTACAACCTTGAAGCTATGACTATGAGATGCTGTATAGGTATGTGTATGATAATGAGATGATTGAGATCATAAACTAGATGCCCAAGGATCTCCTTTTATACATTAAGGAGTCCTAATGGGCTTACAATACTTTCCTAAATATTTAGTCAAATATATTAAATACAATGACTAAGTATTGAATAATTTCCTAAGTATTTAGTCAAATTCTCAATCAGCATTAATCTCTTCAATCATCATTAACTTTAGTTAATTAGCATTAAGTTATGCCTAACAGCATTAACTTGTACTAACAGCATTAACTTTTTTACCAGCAGCAGTAATCTTGAACCAGCAGTAGTAACTTTATAACCAGCAGTCTTAAGTCCTTCAACAGTCTTAAGTTAGCACTGACAGTACTAACTTACTCTTGCAGTACTAACTGACTAGTTTAGTACTGACAGTTGTAATCTTGAGCAGTACTAACTATTTTTTTCTTCTAACAGTACTAACTGTTGGCTTGGCAGTACTAACTTTGTAGTGTTTAATTCCCAACATTTGACCTCTGTAAAATCCATTGTCTAGCAGATAGGTAGAGAGAGTCTTATACCAAGCTCTGGGAGCTTGGTGTAGACCATGTAAGACTTTCTCCACTTTGTAAATTTTTTTTGGAAATTCTGGATCCACAAAACCTGGAGGTTGGCTAACATATACCTCCTTGTTAATAGTACCATAGAGAAATGCACTTTTAACATCCATCTGGTATAGAAGAAAATTCATGAATGATGCAGAGGCAAAAAATAACTTGATTGCTTCAATCCTGGCAACAGGAGCAAAAACCTCATCATAATTAATGCCTTCTTCTTGTTTGTATCCTTGTGCTACCAGCCTGGCTTTGTTTCTGACTACTATACCCCTTTCATCTTTCTTATTTCTATACACCCACTTTGTGCCAATAGCTTTATTGCCATAAGTTAAGTCAACTAGGGTCCAAACCTTCTGAATCTTGAACTGAAGCATCTCTTCTTGCATTGCTTAAACCCAGCTTTCATCATCAAGGGCTTGAGCTATCTTTGTAGGATACTGTTGAGAGAGGAAACGGGCAAATAAGCAATTTTAGCAAATAAGCAGTTTTGTGATTTGACATTCTTTGCTTTTGGATGTAGCTAATTATAACATGTTCTCCAGAACTCTTCTTTGTCATGCCCCTTGTTTGTACTGCTGACTTTGGATCTCCAATTATTTGATCTTTAGGATGAATAGAGTGTACTCTAGTTGTGGGAATAGGACTGACAACAGTTGAAGGTTCCATGTTGTTAAAATCAGCCTCTGCACCCATAACTTGATCAACATAAGGAGAATTATAAGTGTCCAAATCATCATCATCATAAGCACTGTCAAAAATGCCAGTATTTTAAACTTCATCAGTATTCTCAAAATCAGGCATGAGAGAATCATCTGGAAGATCATTAACATTAAGAGGAAAGGATCCACCAAGAGAAAAAATGATGGTCCAGCATCATTAGAAGTTCTTGGTGCACTAGCAACATTAACTGGTGTGCTAACAGTATTAAAACTGTTAGTACTGCTGGCTTTAGTAGCCTTCCCTTGAAGAAGCTCCCTGTTGCACTGTGCTTCAAACTCTTTTCTAACAGCATCTGATTGCTCTGAAGCCTCCTTCTCTTGATCCATCATCTTATCAAGAACATTCTTCAAGGCTTGTTCATTCTCACTTGCTGGTTTTTGTACAGGAGTTTCACCAGCAGCATCATCAGCTGTATCATTTTTATACGTTTCATCTAAGCTCTTGTAGCTTGAAGAGATAGAAGACCATAATGGGAACACAATATATTGTTGAGTAGACACATTCTTTCCTTCAGATTGTCTAGCATCAACACTTTTCTTCAAACCTGTATCACCATTAGCTTCTTGTAGACCTGCATTTTTGTTAGTTTGATTCCCTGCAGTAACTGGTTGATAGTTCATAGAATTTGTTAAGGAATCAATATCAAAAGGCCAGTTAGGTCCTTGTCCTGCAACATTTGGTTTATTTTCAAGAAAGTTTACATGCAGATTCTCTTCAACTTTTCTGGTTTGAGAATTAAATACCCTGAAATCTTTGCTATTTACAGAGTACCCCACTAAAAACCCTTCTTCATGAGACATCCAAAAGGTCTCATGAAACTTATGCTTGGTGGTCTGCCAATTATAAGTTCATAGGGTGTCTTGTTATGAGGTTTGGTCACTAAAACCCTATTTAGAACATAACAAGCAGTATTAACTGCTTCAGCCCAAAATACATTAGGTAGAAGTGAGTCTGCTAGTATAGTCCTAGCTGCCTCAATCAGAGTCCTGTTCTTTCTCTCACCAACTCTATTTTGTTGTGGAGTTCTGGCAACACTAAATTCCCTTTTTATCCCTTTTAATCCACAAAATTCATTTATTTCCATGTTTTTTAATTATGTCCCATTATCACACCTGATTACTTTAACCTTGTGGTTTAATTGGTTTTCTATTTCTGTTATAAATCTCTTAAGACTCTCACTAGTCTCATCCTTAGTAGTGTTAGTACAATTAGTACTGTTAGTTAGTTTATTAGTATTGTTAGTATTATATAGTTACTACTGCTTATGTGATATGCATGAGATATATTTGGAATAGATATGCATGATCACTTAACGCGTTTTGTAAGCCCATTAGAGTTTTCTTTAGTGTATAAAAGGAACCCTACGGCATAGTTAGATATATAAAATTTTCATAGAAAACACATATCTCATAGTTAGTTATTATGTAACCTGGTAGAATATTTGCAATCAATATATTCAAGTTTAGTATTCATCGTTCTTCTTAGTATTGCAAGTTAGATTCCGCATAACTTGTAGTATTTACAATCATAGTTTCTCTTATAGTTAGTTTGGATTTATCCAGGTTAACTAAGCTTTAACAGGCTAAAGAAGATCTGTTTATTGGGACTTCACAAGTGGTATCAGAGCTTGTAGAGAAACTCTGAATAAGAAGAACTTTATCAAATCTAGATCGCTTCCTATAATACACAATGTCTGGTGAAAAATCTGCAACACAAATAGCACCAGTAGAATCTCCTCAAATGGTGTCTACTGTAAAACTTCTTATCCTCAAGAAGGGTGAATATACTTTTTGGAGCATGAGGATGGAGCAGTATCTCACTAACACAAATTATAGTTTATGGCAAGTGATATTGAATGGTGATGGTCTTATACAAGTAACAACTAATGAAAATGGTGTTAAAACTGAAGTACCTCCAAAGACTGCTCAAGCACTATTACAAAGACAAAGAGAAAGAAAAGCTAAAAGCATTTTGCTCTTGGCTATTCCTGATGAGTATCAACTGAGATTCCATGGAATAAAGGATACAAAGTCTCTGTGGGCTGTTATCAAGAGTAGATTTGGTGGCAATGTTGAATCTAAGAAGATGCAGAAGACTGTTTTGAAGCAACTTTTTGAAAACTTTTCTGTATCTGGCATAAAAGGCTTAGATAAAGCATATGATAGGTTTCAAAAACTTATCAGCCTTCTAGAAGTTCATGGTGCAGCTGTTCCTAATGAAGATGCAAATCAGAAATTTTTAAGAGCTCTACCTTCATCATGGAATAATGTAGCCTTGATTATGAGGAACAAAGATGATATAGATGATTTGGATATTGATGATCTATACAATAACCTAAAAGTGTTTGAAGCTGATATCAAAGGTTCCTCTGGATCATCTTCAAACTCTCAGAATGTGGCTTAATTCTGTCACAATTAAAGCATCCGCATAAAGCGTCCTTATTTGCTAATTATAATCTATCTTAGGGATTAAAGCAATGATGATCTTGTTAAACCCTAGCTCATAGAGACTTTACCCACTTACTGCTTAATGGTAATTTATACACTAGTAGTCTACTTGTCCAACTATCCAATGGAATCAGAACATTACTTGTTGAATTATCTGGATTCACCTACTAGTCAACATGTTTAATAAACCAAAGACAGTTTCCGTTAACTAGTTAAGCCATAAGCGTATCCTTAGAACAATTTTAGAAGGACAATATTGTGATCCTATGATTCTAGATGTATAAATCACTGTATGGAGAGCTATCCAGGCATCTAGATTACTTGGTACGTATCACTAGATCCAGTTGAATGATAGGTCGCATACAAAAACACGTAAACAAGTATAAATTGATAAACATAAACAAGCATACAACGATAAATTAGGCAATCGAGAAAACAAAACCAAACATTTAGATCTTCATAATAATGGCTAATACTCGAAGGTATTAGCCTTCAAACATCATAATTTATACAAGAGTAATTGTTTCAGCCAAAGTAAACTAACTGAGTTAACAAATGATACCAAAAACTGAACGATTACAAAAGTATAAGAAATTACACATTGTCTTCTATGGATTGGAATGCGTTGCAAGACCTCTTCTGCTCTTTTTCTCCTCTGAAAATCGACTTTTGTGGTTTAGGTATTGAGAATATGATTTAGCACACTTAAAACTCGTTTTTGAGTTTTCTATTTATATTGTCTAGAAGTCGGTTCGATACGGCGTATCCAAGGGATTGGATACGGCGTATTGGAGTTTCTTGGAGTATGGACCACGTTTGATATCTTCCAGAATATTCACATACTATATATCCAATATGGCGTATTGATCTTCTCTGGATACGGCGTATTGAACTTGCTTCCTTTGTGGTCTTTGGTGAGTGCAGGCACGGATACACCGTATCTTCCTTGATGGATACGGCGTATTGGTAGTCAGAATCATTAATTTTCAAAATATCTTTGTTTAAGCTCCGGAATGCGCGCCTTTTGCTAATATTCACCAAGTACTCTGTAATTACTGCAATTCTCAAATATAAACGATTAAGTAACAATTCTTTGCAATAATTATACAAAATGGGTTAAATACATAGGATAAATAATGCTATAAAATAGACATTATTTGATGTCATCATACTCTATGCTACTTTATGTGCCCTAGGAATATTTATGTCTATCATGTGTGATCTAGTTATTTGCATGATATGTGGTTGAGAAAATCGGATGCCATAAGATGTTCTGGTCAATTTTAACCTCCTCACGGATCGACGAATCCAGGTTAATGGGATCCGTCTTTACATTAGGTAGATTCGTGTGTATCCCAAGCGCCAAAAATTCAAATTTTCTTTTAACTTCTAGCACTTTATTTTATATCTATGATATTTAATACTTGACAAGATTTTAAACCTTAGGATAAAACACAATCCCCATATAATCCAAGAACCACCAAACAAAAGCATACACCACTCTCACCATAAAAACATAACCTTCCAAATAATCCAAGAACCTTCATGCAAAACACTTCACCATTTTTACCTTATAATCATCATCCTCAACCTCATTTCACTTCACATTTCTTCCATATTTCACATACATATATCACTAGTTCATCAACATGACTAGCTCATCCAAGACAAACTCACCCAACTACAAAAGAAAAACCGTAAGAATTTGAGTCTAATCCCCTACTTATGTAAACATTGAATCCTCAAGTGAGGAACATTACATTGAAAGAACACCATCACCACCTCCACGAAAGAAATCTCTTTCACCACCGCATGCACCATCAAAATCTACTTCTAGTAGAAGCACTATCAAACTATTTCACTCCTCTCTTTAGTGAGTCATTGACACCAAACTCATGTCTGCTGCCGCCACACAAGCTAAAAATTTGTCATAACCAATGATGCTTGATATCGAGAACTTTCTATCACAATAACACCACCATATAACGTCACTAATGTTTCAATCGTTGTGTAATGGCCACCTAAGGTCCTCCTCATACCATCACCAACACTCGGTCGTTTTCTCAATGACAGATCGCACCCACCCGAAATTTGAACATCACAACGACCACATCAACAACCATGTACCTCCACTAGAAACGCTCCAAAAAACTGTCGCCACCAAACTTTGAGAAACCAAAACTTTCCTAACCCCTAACAACATTTAAGATTTTCTACATCCTAATGATTTACACTTCACCTTCACAGTCCATGTTTTGGCCAATGTTAGTAGCACAACTAGGCAAGCAATCCACGTATTACGAGAACTGTTAACTACATGTTTTTTCATAACATTTCACTCACCAACCTTGTAATTCATCCAAAACCCACCATACTTCCCGCACTAAAAAACTTGTTGTTTCGCCACCACCAAATCAGATTATATGGGAGAGAACTTTTATCCCAAAATTTGGAATTTTTAGTTTATTGGGTTTTATTTTCTAGTTTATTTTAAATTTCTTAGTTATTGTTATTTTTAGTTTATCATTATGCTCAATTTTATGTTTCTTCCCTTATAATGGAATTAGCATTAATTATGTTGATCTGTCGTGATGAGGGGTTGTTATGCTTATGTATATGCGTGTGTTAACGTTGTCATATATAATATTTGCTTGTCTACTAATTTTTTTTGTAGCATGCCTCCATAGCTCGATTTTTTGGTGCCACAAACAAGGAGGAGCATATACCGAGGGTGAGCACTTTCAAAACGTCTTATTTTATACTTTGCAATCATCACGCCTTTTCTTTTGCATTCGTCAAATACCTCTTGCAACCGCGCCTCCACAACACTTTTTGTTTCGACAAAAAGGGGGAGAAGATATGTAAACTCAACTCATAAAAACTTATTTTAGTTCACTTTTAATTCATATGAGTTTATATTTTGTCATCATCAAAAAGAGGAAGATTGTTAATACAAAATTTCCAAACAACGATATTTATATTTAAAATAACTTCAAGTTTGATAAAACAAATATAAAGTTATACTAGTATAAGTTTACTGTAAGCAAGTTATTTAATGCGTATCGTAAGTTTACTTGCCGACGCCAAATCACTTAAGGTATGAATATGTCATTATAAAACGTAGTTAATGATCAAAGAAAAACATTGTCTTGCATACAAATCTAATCATTTACGTAAACCATTACTAATAAAATGATTTCAAGTAAATAAATGATTAATTATAAACTAGTTATATTAATCAATAAGAAAAAATAGGGTTAACATAAATGGAAACAAATTTTCAAAATCTTTTCAAATCTAGAAAATCTTTCCATTTTCATGTTAACAAATATATTCTTCTAGAAGAATCTATTAAATCTGATTATTAAGTACAATTAGAGTATTTTGTTAAGATTTGTAGTTAACCACTAAAAACAAAATAACAGCTAGCTGTTACACACGGATCCACCATAATCGAAGACGGATCCAGGCTACGGTGGATCCGTGCAGCTGGCAAATAGTGGCAGAATTTGAATGTCGAATTTGCCTATAAATAGGAACCAAATGTTTTCATTTGCTTCACCATTTTTTTAACTTTTCTCTTGCATATTTATTTTCTCTTATTCATTCTTTGATCATTATACTTGTTATACAATTCATTACAAGTGATCCAATCATTCCACTCTTTAATGAAGAACACAAAGAAGACTTCAAGCTTCAAGTGTTATTAGTTTAGTAGAGTCATCACACTTGTGATATTTATCCACCTTCATCTATTTGTCTTGTGTTATCTGTTGGATTATGGTAGTCGGCTAGCATTTGTACATTACGAATATGTGAGCCTATTGGGGGCACACACGTTAATACACGGAGA
>BQNB010211371.1:0-10204 GCA_026074375.1 Tanacetum coccineum
AAATAGCTCATGACATGTGGATAGCTATTGAAAGACTTCAACAGGGTGAATCTCTTAACATGTCAAGACTAATTTGTTTTGGGAGTTTGAAAAATTCACTTCTCATGATGGAGAGTCAATGGAGTCATACTACTCCCGATTTCACAAGATGATGATTGAAATGATAAAAAACAACTTGATAGTTGCTACGATGCAAGTCAACGTTCAGTTTCTTCAACAACTTCAACCAGAATGGTCAAGATTTGTGACAATTCTTAAGCAAAGTCATGATTTGGACACAATGTCATATCACAAGCTCTTTGACGTTCTGAAACAGTATCAAAAGGAAGTTAATGAAATTCGTGCTGACAGAATAGCCAAGAATGCTAATCCATTAGCACTTATTGCTGCTGCTCAACAATATCAAGATCCTTATTATCAAGCACCAAAATCTTTCAAATCATATGCACAACCATCAAAACAAGCATCTTCCACCAGATCTACTGCATCTACCAAATTCAAAGGCAAAGAGATAGCCAAACTAATCACACCTCCATCTGAGTCAGCTTCTGATGAAGACAGTGATCCAGAACAAGCTCAGAGAGATAAGGATATGCAGAAAAATTTGGCACTCATTGCAAAGTACTTTAAATAGATCTACAAACCTACCAACAACAACCTCAAAACTTCTTCAAACTCCAGAAATAAGAATGTGGATACTACTCCAAGGTACAAGAATGACAATCAAACTGGGCAGTTTAGGAATTAGAGGACAATAACTGTTGTTGGGGCTAGGGAGAATGTAAGCAGTCAAGTAGTGCAGTAGAGTAGGATACGGTGTTTCAATTGCAAGGAATTTGGTCATTTTGCTAAGGAATACCGGAAGCCAAAAAGGGTAAAAGACTACACGTATCACAAGGAAAAGATGTTGTTGTGCAAACAAGCTGAGAAAGGTGTTCCATTACAAGCAGAGCAAGTAGATTGGCTAGAGGACACGGATGAAGAAATTGATGAACAAGAACTGGAAGCACATTACGATTTCATGGCAAAGATTCAGGAAGTCTTACCTCCAGAATCAGATTCAAGCCATTAGAACAGGTACAATACGATGCTGAATATAATGTGTTTGCCAATGAAAGACAATATTCTGAGCAACCTGAATCCATTAGTAACACATGTGTAGTTGAAAAGGTTGATAGTAATGTCATTCCTGATTTATCGGATATGTGTGATAATGATATTCAAACTGACCAAAATGCTGAAGATAAGCGTGCTGCGCTTGCTAATTTAATTGTAAATTTAACACTTGATACTGAAGAGAAAAAAAGATTTTAAAGCAATTAAAGAAAGCAAACGCATCATTGACTCAAGAATTAAAGGAGTGTAAATCTAATCTTGCGGAGTCTAATACTACTCGCGATAGTTGCCTAATTGCACTTCAATGTAAACAGACTGAGCTTAAGAAGTACATGACCCTTAATGACCGTACAGTTGATTATGACAAACTTGAATGTAAGTTAAATGAAACTCTAGAACTATTAGCTTAAAAATAGATTGACATCAAAGAAGGTTTAAAACTTAAAGCCTATGAAATTTCAGTTGTCAAAGAGAAACACGATGAGTTAGTCAAACATAGTCTTTTAACAAAGTCACATTACGAAGGTCTTGTCAAAGAGAAAACTAAGGTGATAACGGATTTGAAAAATAAGGAATAAAAAGACATTGACAAAATGATTTTAATGGAAAAGAAATTAAAGTTTTTGAACGAAATTTTTTATAAAAGGAATCAATCAATCGAGACCATTCATATGTTAGCCCCCAAAGGCTCAACATTTAATGGTAGACCAACTTTTACAAATCCCATGTACCTCAAGAGAGCTCAATCTGAAAAACCATATTTGTATGAAATCCAATATGATACTTCTGATCCTGCAAATAGATTTACCCCTGATAGGGAAGAGACCTTGACTCTTGATAAAGAGAATAGATCAAAATTGAATAAAGACTTAGTGAAACCCTATGACTACACAAAGCAGAATAGTCTATATGAAATTTTTAAACCAGCTTCCAAGGAATATCATGATCAGTTGGCACATGCAAATGCAGTTAAGAAGAAAATGTAGAGAAAATCTTTTGTTAAAACTAAACCAAAAATTTTCAAAAACATTGGTTTCTTACCTAATTCAAAATCGATCAGTAAGAGTCGACAAGCTTATAATGTAATGACAAATAACATAAATCAATTTTAAGAACTTGTTGATCAAGCTTGGGAAAAGCATTCTCATGATCATTTTCGTGCACTAACCGCTCAGGATATGAAAATACTAATTAAAACATGTTTGATGCCTCTTGCCCTAAAGACCCAAAATGATAGTTTCACATTTGTTCATGAACTTTAGCAAGAAATGCATGCTGATTTAAAGTACGTTGAATCACTTGAAAAAGAAATTGACGAACTTGAATATGATAAAGCTGAATTTTCAAACATGTATGATCTGCTTCTCCAAGAGTGTGTGTCAAAAGATGTTACATGTTCTTATTTGAATTCTTTATCTGAAATAGATGCTCATGCTGAATTGAAATGCTTATATGATCATAAAGTGAAAGAATGTGAATGTCTTGCACAAAAGCTTTCCAACAAAGCTATTCTAAACAAACTAAACTGTTAGTAAGAATTTTATAATAAAAGCTTTCATGAAGTTTTGTTAAATTAGAAAAACACTCGATTTCTCTTGAACTTGCTTTACAACAATGTCAATTACAAATGAAAAATGACACATTTTGCAAAGAAAAAGCGTTAAATGTACTTCTAAAAGAACGAAAGAATAATATTTTGAAACTACAAGATTTGAAAGCTCATTGCAAGACAAGAACATTGCCATAAAGTGAGTTAAAGAAACCTCATGTGAAAACTGAAAGAAAAGTCTGTGGAAACTAGTTTGATAAACCATCTATTGTTCGACAACCAAATGCTCAAAGACGCTGTATTCAAAGCAAATGGATACGCCGTATTCAATAAATGACAGTAGACAGTAGAAAAACAAAACTAAATTTATAAAAAAATACCAATAAAAACAAGAAATTAAATAATCGCACTCCCAGTCACTACACAAATTTTGCCTCAAACATCAAGGCAAGCTTTAAGAAATACAAATATGATTAAACCAGGCATGTATCGAATTGACACTAGGACAATATAAACTAGAGCACCACAATTGTCTCATACTTCTAGGAATACTTATCCTCGCGTGTTTACCTCTACAGGAGTAATTTACAGAACTAATGTTAGGAGACCACAACTTAGGAGCACTCAAATGAAAGATAAGTCCATGCCAAACAATAGTTAAGTGAAGTTTAAGAAGACTAAAGTAGAAGACCACCATAGGATTTGTAGTATTTCTAATAAAACAAAGTCTGTAACTGCGTGGAATGATAGCTTAAAATCCAGAACTTCAAACGTTAATGTTGTTTGTGTTACTTATGAAAAATGTGTGTTTAATTCGAATCATGATGCTTGTGTTTCTAAATTTATCCATGACATGAATGCTAGAACTAAGAATCCTAAAGTAGTGCCTATTAATACTAGACAACCCAAAAGTCAAGCGAACAAATCTGTGGCAACACCCTCTAAGAAAATAGTTGCGTTAGAATTCACTATTCAGAAATCTAAGAGTTATTATAGGATGCTTTATGAGAAAACTAGTAAGGCGTGGAAATGGTGGATAGAGCAACAATTCCCATCATGATATAAATGGGTTCCTAAGACAAAAATGAAATGGGTGCCTAAAGCAAAGAATGAAAATGTGAAAAAGAGAGTTAGCTTTGCCATAGATAATATATCTAGGATAACTAATGTCTTGAAACTCACAAATTCTTTAGGATCCATGGTACGCAGTCCGAACACACTATATATAATATATAAGTATATAAGGATTATATCAAATAATAGTATAGTAAGTATTTTCCGTCGGATTCAAGAAACAAACTTTTAACCAAAGTTGTCTCAAAAACCTCCTGGGTCGTTTTCCCTCGACGAAGCGTGAATTGAAAATCGGTTAAGTCCGTGATCGCGCGTTTTGAATGGTTTCAAAGATTTTTGAATTGGGTTTTCTAAATCCTACTAAATAAAAATGACAAATAGATAAATGCACGAAAACAAGTAAACAAGAAATGAAAATTAAACACGTAAGCATTAAAACGTAAACGGAAATTAAAGAAACGCGAAAATTAAACCTAAAATGATTTTTCTAAACTTTTCCTAATTCTAATTACTAACTTGTAAGAAAAAGCTAAGGAAATCCTAAACCGAGGGTGCGTAAAGCTAAAATTAAAGAAAACGAGAACGGGAACGAAATCCCGCTCTTTAAAAAAAATGAAATTACAAAATATTAACCCTACGAAAGTAAATTTCAAACCTAAGCCTAAAATATGATAAAAGAAAATTTTATAAAAAAGAAAATTATTTTTTGATTATTTTTCTATTTTTTATGATTTTTTAAAGTTTTTAACAAAATTAATTCACGAAAATTATAAAACTTTAAGCTAAAAATCCTAGAAAATTTCTAAAAGTAGCTAATGATAAGTAGAATGCAGGAAAAATAAAAAATCCTAAAGTGCTAAACTCAATAATCCGAGAAAAATCGAACTAGCACTCGAAGTGCTTATTATAACTAAAATTCAAAAAGATGTTAAAAGAAATGAAAACGCAACTTGGGACGTAAAAGTCCCAAGGGCGCAGTGGTGTGTGTTGAGTGTTATGAAAGGGTTGAGGGAGGTCGAGGTTGTGAGTTCGAGCCTTGCTCACTCACAATTTCCCTCCTTCCCCTTTTTTTTATTTTTGCTAAAACCTAAAAAGCAAAGTTATAAAGCAGATAAAAATAAGCTATTTTTGTGAAAACAACTTTTTTGAAAGTCACTAATAAGCTAGTAAACAGATTAAAAATCAGACAGAAAACACTTAACCACTTTTTTTAACTTTTAACACAACTATATAAGCTAGAAATCTTGATTAAGCTAGAATCTAAACTAAATAAGCCATGAAAACGCAACTTGGGACGTAAAAGTCCCAAGGGCGCAGTGGTTAGTGTTGTGTTGTGTTGTGTGTTATTAAAGGTTGAGGAGGGTTGAGGTCATGGGTTCGAGCCTTGCTAACCCACGATTTCCCCTCTTCCTTTTTTTTATTTTTTTGCAAAAACTTTGAAAAGCAAACTTGAAAAACAGCTTAATATGAACACTTTTTGTGAAAACCACTTTTCTGAAAACTAGAAAATAAGCTGGAAAGTAGCTTAAAACAATGACAGAAAATCCTTAACTAAATTTTGGCTTTGTGAAATGAACTAGATAAGCTACACTACTAAAATAAGCTGAAAACAGAAGTAATTAAGCTACTAGCAGCTAAATCCTAACCTAATAAGCACATCTAAGCTAGCAAAGAGCATAATGGATAAGCCATAAGCTGAAAAACCAATAAGCACTTAAGTCTAAACTAGTTACCAAACAATCCTAAAGGCAACTTTGAGCTTATTTTTAGTTAAGCTAATGGAACCTTATGATATAATGACTTGAAAAATCTAAAAGCTTATATTAGTGACTACTTAAAACAGCTTTTAAAAAGTAGTTTGAAAATTAAACAAGCAATAAAAAAGCTTATTGAAAAAAACTAATGTACTCAGTACAAGCTGAGTGTTTACTTGAAAAGACAAAGTTCTAAATCCAAGCTTAAAAACAGATAAGTAAATAGACTAATTTCTACAGATTAAGCTTAAACATATGGAAATTGGCCTAAGAACTATTTGTCTACTGAATTTTAAAGTCTACATCCTACTTTTACCTATTGAATTTGATGCTTGAAAAAGGACTCTTGTCTATTTCGACTACTGATGCAGCATACCAAATTCTAACCACTACTTGAATCCTACAAGTGCAGACTTAAAGAAACTATTTGAATCATCATTTAAAGACTAAAATAAGAGCAAAAAGAGTAACAAACTCAACTGAAACAAGTTTGAGCTTATATTGCTTATATAACTGAAATAAAGCTAACAGATGCTAATTACTACTAATAAATTTTGATTAAAAACTAATTAAACCTAAAAGTAACCTTAAATCCTGATCTTATAAACCTAAGTATGAGATTTAAATCTAATTTAAAGAACCAAATGGTCACAAGCAGTACTAACTCAAGTTAGTACTGCTTGAACCAAACACCCCTTTAAACTACATAATCCCATATTAAGCTTATGAAACTTAGATTTAAAGCACAAAGTTAAAATACCAGATAGTCATAAGCTATAAACAGACCTATTAAGCAAACTTAAGCAAACAATTAAGCTAGAAAATCAAAACTACAAAGTATGCTAATTTTTATGGTTTTTAACTGTTTTTAAACTAACATAAGCAGATTTAGATTTAAGCTAATATTTAAACTAAACAAGCACTAAGCAAAGATAATAAGCAAGTTTAAGCTAAAGTTAACAACAATAAGCTACTAACAAACAATTTAAGCTAAAATGCAGATTTAAACTAAGTTTATAAAAAAACAGAATAGAAAATAACAAAGGAAAAGAAAATGATACCTCCACCTCAGCTAAACAGAGGTGTATGCTCAAATGAGATTAAATCAACAAGCTCTAGGTTGTTTAGAATAAGCTGGTGAGGTCCAATAAGCCCTTCCCGAATTGGCTTATCATCCTTATCCAAAGCTTAGGTACATTTGAGGGTGAATTTGAATATCAATAAGCTCATTTAAGCTTTAAGAGCTTAAATGAGAGTGTAGCTAGCTTATGAGTGAATTAGAAAGCTTAATGAGCTTATGTGAACAAAAGAGAGCTTATTCAAAACAGTTTTGAAATTAAGTAACAATTGAACAATATGAAAAGTAAACTTTTATTGATAAAATGAACTGGTTACAAGCTTAAGGAAAATTACATTAAGTAGAAAACAATAAGCTAAAATGATTTGAAAAGAAAAATTACATAAGCTAACTTCTATCCTAAAATATACTAAAGCTACTCCTACTTCTGGATATTTTGCTCTACGAGTGAAGCCTTCTCTTTATAGTCTGGTGATGAAGCTTCTAGATCTTCATACGCTCCTCCGTCCATTGATCTCAACCATTAAATCATAACCGTCTCTCAATTGCTTTGATCTTGCACGTTGGATCTATGATACGTTTTTCAACCAATCATAAGTCTTGGGATTGCCAGCGTGGCTCCCCTAGATGTCAGAAGTGTCAGACTTGTTCTTCTAGAAGGGTTAAATTTACTTAAATCGGGATTAAATTGTGATGCAAGGTGAAAAGGGGAAGAGGGGTGAACAGTAAACAATATTGTCGCCCTTTTCTTTCTTTGACTGTTTGACTTGTTTGACTTGGGCTTTATAAAAGAGTTTAGGCCGGTTAAATGGTTTTTTGGTTTATAAATGTTTAACTTAACATTTAAACTTAACATTTGTTAAGTTTGTAAAGGTAAGGTTTAACGACCGTTAGTCTTTTTATGAATTAAGGACTAACGGTGTTATTTCTTTGACGGTTTTGGAATTTTATGGGTTTAAGACTCTTGTCTCGGATTTTTCATGATAAATGCACGTCTTGGCCTCGGCTTTTCATGCTCTTTTCCTTCTCGTGTCCGGTTTTGTCCATTTTGTCTTTGATTTTGTCCATTTCTTTAATATCCGTTCCTGCACATACACAAACACAAAAACAAGCATATTTTTGCCATTTTCATTATGTTTTTGGTCTTTTGGGTTCATTTTACAAGGCAAAAAGTATGTGTAAAATAGCACATACCACCGGTCAACTCAGATTTTCTAGAACCCACACGCACACACAAATTGCAATTGACACTATTTCGTTGATACCTATAAGGCTCTTGTCTGTATATATATAAGCAAAACCAAACTCCATTCTTGGTTGCAACCGTAACCGTGGTCAAGTTACCTCTCTAAGATACCGACAGTCTTTGCTGCAAGTGTAATCCGAGTCAAGTTACCCTGCAAAATACTGGCATTGGTATACTATCTTAATGTGGATTTATTTTATAAAGCTCAGAAAAACATATCCATCATTACTAAAACAAAATTTCAAACACTCTCTTAACAAAATAACTTCACAGCAACAAAAGAATACGCGATTCAAAATGAGGTTATAAACTATTTTCACCTTATCTTTGACTTGTGGATTACTCGCTTTACTCTTTTTGAATTTCTCTATTCTTTGCTCAGTCTGCACTTCTTGTACAACAGTCAAATCAGCTCCATCAAATCATCTTATTATAATTCTAAAAGAGCATTGCTAAAACCTCCTACAAAATCCTCCTACTTATCCTCCTACACACACAATCATAAAATATACATTTTTTCCACTTATTATCTCTCCAAATCTAAACCGTCAGTTCCGCTACTTGTCAGGATCTTGTGTGTAAGAAGATTTGTAGGAAGGTTGTGTAGGAGGAATTAGCATTTTTTATTCTAAAATTGTTTATACATGATGCACAATGTAAAAATTAGATCTGTGATAGCATACCTGATATTAAAAATGGTGATTTTGTGATCTTTGTAAACCTGTTCCACCATGGAAAACCAATGTTATCTACCTAAAATATACTAAGATAAAATATGTAACGTAAAAATATTGCACAACGCTCAAAATTTCACTCTCGTCGGTCATACTTGATTCATTTGCCCATTCCTATTAACTATGTCTGTTTGCTTTAGCTCTTTCTATAATAGAGAAAACCACCATCACCTATAATATAGAAACCACCCTAACGTCCCTAATTCAACAATAAAAACTTACCGGTCAACTCAGATTTTCCAGAACCTACACGCACACAGAAACTGCAATTGACACTATTTTGTTAATACCTATAAGGCTCATGTCTGCATATGTAGAAGCAAAACCAAACACCATTCTTGGCTGCAACCGTAACCGTGGTCAAGTTACCTCGCCAAGATACCATCAAATTTTGCTGTAACTGTAACCCGGGTCAGGTTACCCCGCCAAAATACTAGCATTGGTATACTATCTCAATGTGGATTTATTTTATAAAACTCAGAAAAATCATATTCATCATTACTAAAACACAATTCCAAACACCCTCTTAACAAAAGAATTTCACAGCAACAAAAGAATATGCGAGTCAAAATGAGGTTATAAACAATTTTCATCTTATCTTTGACTTGTGGATTACTCGCTTTACTCTTTTTGAGTTTCTCTATTCTTTCCTTGGTATGCAATTCCTGTACATAGTCAAATCAGCTTCATAAGATCATCTTATTATAATTCTAAAATTGTTTATACATGGTGCACAATGTAAAAAACATATTTGTAATAGAATACATGATTTAAATATGAGAATGCTAGCTCTAAGTTAATGACATTAATATCCGAGTTAGGATCAACTTGCTCATTCACATGGATAATGTTATTATCCTCAAAACAACGTACAACCTCATATAAGAGCATCCATAACTTTAAGAATGATGACCGTAAGATTTCATAACATAAAAAATAATAAACTAACGCCAATAAATGATTAATTATTAAGAGCTCTTGAGTTTCCATATAAATCAGTTTGGAAGATTAGAATTCATCTTAAGTTTAACTGCATAACTCCATCAATGTTGTAACTCAGAAACTCTTCATATTCAGGTGCATGGTTAATTTAAGTCGCTGCATTGATTCAGTCCTATCTTTAAGACTCCTCATTAAATGATGGGACTAAATCTTATAATATATACAAGGCGTTCATACCCGTACGTTGCATCGGGCTTATTTTTTGGGAAAATTTAAACTTTTACTTATGTGAAGCATCGTATAACTTCATAGTTTATTCCTTAATTCTCTCATAAAGTTACGTTCATTTTATGCCCCTCTATAAACAAAAAAGGCGTAAGAAAATTCTTATGTTACATACTTTAGGCCGACATGCATGTAAGTGTGTTATCTGTCAAGGATTGAAGTAATATATGTAACATATATATCAAAGATTGAAGTAATACATGTAACTTATAGGGAAAATACATTACCATTGGTTGATGATAGAAAATTCAAGTATCTTGAGCATGTTCTTTTTTTTACCTTACACTCCTAACATATCGGCAAATGAGGGATTGAATGTACACTAATTTTGGATGCAATGAGGAAGTTCTATTTATAGCCAATTTCTCTTAATTAAGCTCAAGTTGCGTGGTTATATGAAAAGACTAATTTTAGTGCTCAACTATA
>BQNB010211373.1:0-10204 GCA_026074375.1 Tanacetum coccineum
TGTCTTTTGGATCTCCAATTACAACCTTCTAAGGCCTTAACAGCAGTTTCCCTATTGCCCCTAACAACACTAACTGTTTTGTCCCCAGCAGTATTTACTTTATGACATGTAAAATTTTCTTTTGGTGTTGTTGTTCTATTAAATGGCCTTCTAATAGATGAATGAGACTTATAAAAGTTATTTCTTGGTCTAATTTCATTCACAATAGGTCTAGCAGTATTAACTTTCCTAGCAGTACTAGTTGTTGCTGTTTGACTAGAAAGATTTTGTCTAGCAGCATTAACTGGAAATCTGTCAGTTTTAGTTAGTACTGCTTTTGGAACAAACTTGTTTTGGTGATTCAATATTTGCACATTGTTCCACACTGGTCTATTCTCCCCTTGACCAGTACCCTTACCCTTCTGTTTGTTCAATTCAACATGTTTAGCCATTCTTTTCTCATGGAAATCACAATCTCTAATAAGATGACCAAAACTGCCACATACAAAACATGTCTTTCTAGTAAACCCATATCCCAAACATAGCTTTTTGGACATTAAACCATTCCAGACTCTCTTGTCAGCTTTAGGACTCAAACTACATGTGTTTTGTTCTTTAACAGTTTCCCTAGGAGTTTTTACATGCTTAACAGTATTAACAAAAGCAAAACTAGGTTTTTCTTGTTCTTTTGAAGGTTTAATCACATATTCATCATTACCGTCTGACTCATACTCCTCAATGATAGGAGCATCAGACCAAACTTTAGGTTTACTGACAGCTTTGAGTTCATTTACAGCTGGTTTAGGCACAGATTCAAGTGTTTCTACACTAGTATTAGATTTAAAAGCGGCAAAATCACTAGTTTTAGCATCAGATTCACTAGTTTTAGACTGTTTTGGACCATATGTAAACTTTGACTCATCTATTCCAAAATCAGATTTAGGAGGCATGTAGATTCTTATCATTGGAGGGGGAACTGCATGCATTCCTTCAACTTTTGCAAATCTATCATTCACAGAACTATCTTCTACATCACTAGACCTACTGTCAAATACACTTTCAAGAACTTCATTTTCATAACTTAAAACACCTTCATGTAAATGATCTCCATACCCAAGCCCAGATTTGTCCTTAGCACTCATCTAACTATTTAGCAGTTTACTAAGACCTTTAGAACTTTGAAAATTTTCAAGTTTGGTTTTTAATTCTTCCTTTTCTTTTACAGCTTCTGCTAATAGTTTCTTATGATATATAAGCACATTAGTTTTATCATCTAAATCAATTTTCATAAACCTAATTTTTTCTTCATAAACAAGTTGATTTTTTTGATGATAGACCAATTGAGCTTCTACCTTTTTAAAGCTTGAGTATAGGCTTGAATTTCTATACTAGCATCACCAAGTTGTTCTCTCTATTCATCATATAATTTCTAAAGCTTAGCATAAGATTCCTCACATTCTTTTGAACAAGATGTTACCTCAGTGTCTGAGCCTGAATTGCTGTAAGCCATCAAAGCAAAGTTCTCTTGCTCACCTTCTGCATGACCAGTCCAATCAACACCATCCCCATCAAGAGTTACCAAAGGTTTAGGTTCCTCCTGTTTTATAGCTCTCCTCCTATTGTATTTTGCTTTATATCCAGTGTTCCTTGCATCTTTCCTTCTGCTTTCTTGATTTCCTTTTTGTTATCCCATGTATTTAATCCATTACACAACTATAATCTATACCAATATGCTAGAAAATAAGAAATCTTAGAGAGAGAAAGTAGAGAGAGAAACAAGAAAGAAAGTTAGATTAGAGAGAGAGTTGGGAAGTTACAAGTGATGGGAAAATGCAACCAACACCCTTCACCAAGTGTGGTGAAGGGATATTTATACCCTAGCCATCTAGTTGGCTTATGGGCTTTCTTAACGGGCCGGGCTTGGTTTAACTTGGGCTTTGAGCCCGAAACACGAACAATATTCGATTACAATCCAAGCCCGTTGAACCCGACTCGCCTATTACAATACAAGACCTAGATTGACTTTCTAAGACCGATAACATTCTTGTTTGTCTTAATATAATTAAGGCTAACAATCTCCCCTAATGTTGAGGTCTTTTTCTTCAAACTCCTCTGTATCACTGATGACATTGAAGATATGACGTTTAACGTTTAAGCTTTGCCTTGTTATGGTCTTGTCTTGTTTGTAATGGCTTTGTTCATCCATGCTTTGTGATCATGATTTTGAGCCTTTATCTTTTGACTTTAAATTCTTGAGATTGTTATCTTGCATCATCTCCTTGACTTGAATCATCTTGATTTGACTTTCTTGATTAACTTGTGCTCTTGACCAACATGCTCATACTTGTTACATTATTGTTTGACATATGTGATTATAAGTCTAACAATCTCCCCAATTGATGATTCTTTATTTGACTTTGAGGCTCTTTGATGGTGGGGAAGATTAGAATCAACTATCTTGACGTTGAATGATTGACTTTGAAAGCTTGAGTATGTGCATGTGGTTTATGAATCCGACTTCGCTGGAATGAGGCTGCAACACTTAATTCCAGGAGCGACACCAGTAGCCCGAGAACCCTACAGATTAGCTCCTTCAGAAATTGCAGGAACTATCTGACCAACTACAAGAGTTAGCAAGAACCGATTCGGTTTTATTATGACCACGAAACTTCGCGTTGGGGAGATCTGTCTTGGTTTTGTTAAAAAGAAAGACGGATCTTTCAGAATGTGTATCGATTACCGGGAGCTGAATAAACTCACCGTAAAGAATCGTTACCCATTACCCAGGATCGATGATTTATTCGACCAGCTTCAAGGTTCGAGTGTTTACTCGAAAATTACTTAAGATAAGGCTTATCACCAACTAAGAGTTGGATAGAAGATATTCCCAAAAAATGCTTTTCAGAAACGGTTACAGACACTATGAATTCCAAGTGAAGCCATTTGGTTTAACTAACGCACCTGTTGTATTCATAGACCTCATGAACCTTGTGTGCAAACCATAATTGGATAAATTTGTGATAGTGTTCATCGATGATATTCTTATCTACTCCGTTAAAAAAGAAGAACGGACACGCAGATCACCTAAGAAATAATCCTTTGGGGAATTACTCAAAAAGGAGATATTATATGCCAAGTTCTCCAAATGTGATTGTTGGATTAGTATCGTGCAATTTCTCGGGCACGTAATTGATAATCAAGGAATTCACGTTGACCCCGCCAAGATTGAAGCAGTTAAGAATTGGGCATATCCTACCACAGCCACAGAAGTACGCCAATTCTTAGGACTCGCCGGCTACTATCGGAGATTGCTTAGTAGACAAAGGTTTTTCAAGATTTCAATGGTCTTTGACATGAATTAACCCAGAAAAACAAGAAGTATATCTGGGGAGAAAACCAAGAGTCAGCTTTCCAACTGCTAAAACAAAAATTATGTGAAGCTCCAATCTTAGCATTACCAGAAGGAAACGATGACTTTGTCGCTTACTATGATGCATCATATCAAGGTCTGAGAGTGGTGTTAATGCAAAGAGAAAAAGTTATTACATATGCATCTCGACAACTTAAGCCTCGTGAAGAGAACTATACCACACATGACCTCGAATTAGGAGCAGTAGTATTCGCTCTTAAAATTTAGAGACACTATCTGTATGGCACAAAGTGTATCATGTTCACTGATCATAAAAGTGTTCAGCATATCCTTGATCCGAAAGAGTTGAACACGAGACAACGCCGTTGGTTAGAATTGCTCGTAGATTACGATTGTAAGATTCACTACCATCCTTGAAAGGCAAATGTTGTAGCAGATGCCTTAAGCCGGAAGGAACGAATCCCAACACCACTCCGATAGTTACGGGCCATAGTCATGACCTTCACCCAAATTACAATCGCATATCCTCGAAGCCCAAACCGAGGCAATCAAAGAAGAGAACATCAAAGCTGAGAACCTACGAGGAATGGACAAAGCATTTGAAGTACGTCCTGATGGAACCCGATGTATCAAGAATCAAAGTTGGTTACCAATCTTTGGTAATTTAAGGGACTTAATACTGCATGAATCCCTTAAATCAAAATATTCCATCCACCCAGGTTCTGACAAGATGTATCAGGATCTAAAGAAACTCTATTGGTGGCCTAACATGAAGGCAATCATCGCTGAGTATGTTGGCAAGTGTTTAACATGCTCTGGAGTTAAAGCAGAATGTCAGAAGCCATGCGACTTACTGATACAACAAGATATTCCTACATGGAAATGGGAAAGAATAACGATTGACTTCGTTAAAATACTACCCAAAACATTAAACGAACATGACACAATTTAGTCTTGTAGACCGCATTTACCAAATCAGCAAGCATTTATCCCCACCAAGAAAGATAGTATGGAAACCCTTACAAGGTTGTAAAGGAGATAGTCTCACGGCATGGAGTGCCGATATCCATTATATCGGATCGTAACAGTCATTTTACATCCAGATTTTAGCAGTCAATGCATAGTGCCTTGTGTACTCAATTAGACATGAGTACGGCATATCATCCCCAGACTGATGGACAAAGTGAAAGAACCATCCAAACACTCAAAGACATGCTTCGAGCCTGTGTTATAGATTTCGGAAAAGGATGAGAGAGACACTTACCATTGGTAGAATTTTCTTACAATAACAGTTACCATGCCAGTATTAAGGAAGCACCATTCGAGGCACTTTATGGTCGAAAGTGCCGATCACCTGTCTACTAGGCCGATGTTGGAGATGTCCAACTCAAGGGGATCCAGGAGAATAGAGAGAGATAATCATGTGAAACCACCAAAAAGATTGTTCAAATCCGCCAACGATTGCAAGCTGAAGATATCAGCAAAGGAGTTTAGTTATGCAATTACTAAGGCGAAAAAAAAGCCTTTGGAATTCCAAGTTGGAGATCGTGTTATGTTAAAAGTGTCAACTCGGAAAGGTGTCATCCGATTTGGAAAACGAGAAAAGCTTAACCCCTAGTACATTGGACTATTTAAGATCCTTAAAAGGGCCGGACCAGTGGCATACAAACTTGAGTTTCTTGAAGAACTCAGTAATGTCCACAGTACCTTCCACGTTTCTAATTTAAAGAAATGCCTATCTGACGAATCTCTCGTCATTCCAATGAAAGAGCTTTGGCTCGATGACAAACTTAACTTTGTGGAGGAACCAATAGAAATTATGGATCGTGAAGTCAAGCAACAGGACAAAAGTCGATTTATTAATAAAGTAAGATGGCAACTCTAATAGAGGATCAGAAATTTACGTGGGAACGCGGTTATAGATCAAATTCGTGCCAAATATCCACATCTATTTTTAAACATCACTCCAACATCCAACTAAATCTCGAGACGAGATTTCTTTAAGGTTGGGAGACTATAATAACCCACAAATTTTCTCTTTTGTAAAACTCTGAAATAATATTGAATGATAACTAAATTTTCCAAAACGTCTTTTTTGAGTCGTTTTCTATGATTATGACTGTTGATTCATGAAGTAATACCTCAAATTAGCTTCCACTGCTATATGTCAAATAAGGGGGTGTTACAGGTTGAAATCCGGTTCGTTTCGGTTGAAATCTATTTCGGTTCGATACGGTTTTCGGGTTGACCAAAAAAAAATTAACCGAACTAACCGAACCGAATTAACCGACACAAACCGATAACCGAACCAGAAATAAAACCCTAACATAAAAGTCTATAGAGATTCTCCATTTGGAATGTAGAGCAGTAACTTTTTTCCCTAAAAAATCATTAAAAAGTTTTATTTCCTCTCACACAACTTTATATCCCAGAAACGGTTCATGTGAACAGTAAGAATTAAAAAAAACATTTTCAAAACGCACCCTGAACTTTAACCTATTTATGACTTTTTTATATAACAAACTTTATTTATTAAATATGGAGCGCATATTTATCGATTCATTCGGGAAAAAAAAGTCACTAAAAAGATCGTTCGAAATGGCGTCAACAAAATGAGCCTTAATATGCATGCTTCTTGCGTGCGATAAATATTATAAACAAATATTGAAGTTTAATGTATATATATTTAAAAAAACAATTTTCAAAACGTACCCTGAACTTTAACCTATTTACGACTTTTTTATATAACAAACTTTATTTATCAAATATGGAGCGAATATCTGTCGATTCATTCGGAAAAAAATGTCACTGAAAATATCGTCGAATTGCGAACAAAACGAGCCCAATATTACAATGCTTCTGACATGCGTACGATTTTACAAAATTATGCTTGAAGTTTAATAGTATATGTAAAAAAAACAATTTTCATTACACACCCTTAAGTATGCTAAACATCAAACTCGACGTTGAACTTTAACCTATCAACAACTTTATTATATAACAAACTTTATTTATCAAATCTAGAGCGCGTTTTTATCGATTCATTCGAAAAGGGTCTAACTTGAAAAAGATGTTCGAATTGAGAAACAAAACGAGCCCAATACTGCATTCGCTTTTGAATGTATATATATATACATATATATATATATATATATATATATATATATATATATATATATATATATATATATATATATATATATAGAATCCGGATCGATTGAGAAGGTTTTTATTTTGAGAAGATTGAGAAGGTTTTCAAAAATGATAGATTTTTAACTTTGATTCAAGTTTTTCAAGCGTAAAACTCATTTTAATGTGATTATAATTCAAAATGTGTAAAAAAATTCGAATCAATGTTAAAAAATCTCTCGTTTTTGCAATATAAGTAAAATACTGAATCTTCTATACAAATTTAAGGAATCATTACCATAACTCGATTTTAGCAATGATTTGTGAATCAAATTTGTGATTTATAGCTTTGATTCACTATTAAATGATGTTTACTTGTGAATCAAATCAAAAAATATGAATCAATTTGCTCAAACGTAGATTTCTCAATCTTCTCAAAATAAAAACATTCTCAACGGAACCGGAGCCTATATATATATATATATATATATATATAGGGGACCATTCAATACAAAACCACTTTTTTGTACAGAACCTACAGAACCACTTTGCACCAATAGAAATTTAGTATATTATTATATGTTTTTCTTAATTCAGAAGGGTATAATAGTAAAAACACATTTTTTCTTGAATTTTTTAATTTAAAAAATGTTTTTTTATTTCTTTAATTTTCAAAGTTTTTTTTTTAAATTAATTTTTTTTAATTTTATACTTTTTAAGGTGCATATGTGTTTTTTTAGATATTGTAAATTTACATATGTTTCTTGCGTAAAATTGTTTAGACATCAAACTTATTTTTTTAAATGGTAATTGCACTTATGTTTATGATTTACATTTATTAATCATTGAAATTTATAACCAAAAACATAAACATATACGTGTAAACTCTAAATTTATAACAAAGAAAAAATCTAAATACAATACACAAATTTTGATATCAAATGAAATACAATTAAATTACAATATGGATGTGCAAGAGATTAAAAAACATATATGCACGGCTTCGAGAACATATATGCACGGCTTCGAGAACATATATGCACGGCTTCCAGAACATTTGTGCACCATCTAAAAAGCATAAGTGCATCCATTAATTATCTTGAACATATATGCACGGCTTCGAGAACATTTGTGCACGCAATCTAAAATTCATGCATCAGCAGACATATTACTTGTATATACTCGGTGCTTAAGGCTTGTGAGTTCACCCAATGCCCATGAACCTGTATTTTAACTAAAAACATTAGAAAAGACTTTTTAAGGTAAAGCCGAAAGCTAAACTATTGTATGCTTGTAACAAGTTAACAATCGTTATAGCAGATAAACTAGTTACAAAATGAAACTGAAATGCACTGGAAAATAACCACTTAAGCATGGATCTATTTAATAATACTAAATTCTTATTGGTTTAACATGATCATGATAAGAGTATAATAAAAAATAAAAAAACTGTTGAGCCGGGAAAGACAACACAAAAATCAAACTCTAGGCACATAAAACATATATGCACTCCATTGAGTATCTATTGAAAATCATCATTCGGTGATTTTTATAAACCATTTAACAAAACAAAATACTAGTTATATTGAATCTGTTCGATTAGCATGCTATCCTAGTCCTCTCATTCAAACATTATATAGTTTAAATATAAAAAAAATACAAAAGGTGCTCTTGTTTTAATGGTCAAACAAAGCAACCATGTTTTCACATTATCTGTACAGTCGTTTTCATCTTCTCTGATTTCTTTATATGATTCGCTTGTTTTTCATTTTTCGAAATCGAATCGTTTTTAAAATAAAGATCTTAATTATACTTTTTTCAAATCAATTTATTTTTCAGATCCAAATCCAAATAATCTTTTGCAGATCAAAAATAAGATCAAAACAAGAACCATATAGACTAACACCACAGATACATCCATTATGTCCATATGCAACATGAATAAATTCATATTTTTTTGCATAATGAAGATACATAGCAAGTACTGTACCAGTATCACAATTCAATAAAAAATTATAATAGACCTTAATAATGAAAAAAGAATTTAATAATGAAAAGTAAATCAATCTCAACCATGACAGTTTATAAAATTATAAGAACAAGGAATGGTGTCTTTTTTCAAAAACATACTACTCGTATAATTTAATTCAAAAGACTTACACGATTTGTAGGACATAGGTAGATAATTGAAACCTTGTTAACTTTTGTCGAGAGATGAGATTTATTGTAAAGAAGGATCTAATAGGTGTTGTGGAAAACTAGAAGGGGGGTTGAATAGTTTACCGCTTTTTAATTAAAGGATTTGAAGTGTTTGTAAAAAAATTTAGATTTGAATTTTATGTGAACTCAACACTTGCACAATATGAACGATATATTTATCTAAACAATTGATATGATAGAATGAGGAGATAATGTAAGACAAGAGATAAGAGTAAGAACAATCAAACCACAACGCTAGGATTTATAGTGGTTCGGTAACGAAGTACCTCTTCTCCCTACTCCACTTCCCGAGCACCTAACTCGAGAGTTTTCTTCACTATGTCAACAAGCTCCCTTATGGCGGAGAAAATAGTACACAACGTTGCTTACACTGATTTACGACACAAAGCTAAATGTTGAGTTCTAATCTTAGCTAGAACCAATCTATCACAACACAACTTCACGACTTCACAACTTCACAACTTCAAGACTTCCTCATAACTTCACAACTTCACTTCACCACACTACTTATGCCACAACTAACTAACGCTACTTGGTAAGATCACCACGATCTATCTATACTTACAAAGATCGCCAAGATCTAGCTACTACACTTAAATATAATATATACACAAGATTTACAAGTTATGATATGTATGCAATAAGATTGAAACAACACACAAAGGTGTAATACTTCTTCACTTAAGGATGGAAGTATTCTTCTCTTGCACTTGAGGAATTGAGCTTGGATCACTTGGAAACAAAGCTGTATCATTAAATGATCAAAGGATTTTTATGAGATGTGTGGGGTATTGTAGAACAGAAAGAATGAGTGAGTGGTTTTGGTATTGGTGAAGTTGTATTGAGCACATTTGATGTGTTACAAAGGTTTGGTTTCTTCCTCCAAATGGGTTTCACACTCATTTTGGCAACCCTTGATGGTTTGGATGTGGGTTTGTTAGGAGATGTCATTGGTGGGGATGATTGTGATGATGATGAATGAGGATGTATTTATAGTGGAGGAAAGGTTTAAATTAGTACAAATGAACATTCAAAGGATTAAATCCAAGAAATGTTTGTGAATTTAGAGAAACAGTAGCTAAGTCTAGAGGGTGTTTGGTTAAAAAGAAAAGAAAAATACTGTTTTCCCCATGTTTGCCTAGGTCGGTCCCCTTAAAATTAAGGGGCCGCCCTTTATGAATTAAGGGGGGCGCCTACTGGGATTTCCTAGATTTCCCAAAATTTGATTTTTCTCAAAATTTTGTGTGAGGGTTTCTGTTTTGGTGGTTAGTTTGTAGCAAGTCCATCCTTTTATGGCAATTAAGGTTTTTAGCACATAGAATTTAAGCATTCAACATTATATATATATATATATATATATATATGATTAGATGTAGGACAAAACTATTTCACATAATTTTAGCATATACTCATATATGAATTGAGAACCAAAAAAAAATAAAGAACATATATAAAATAGTAACAAGATATGATGCACAAAGAATTTTTCTTGTCAAGAGGGCTAAG
>BQNB010211374.1:0-10204 GCA_026074375.1 Tanacetum coccineum
GTGAAACACTAACCCAACCCATGCTATTCTTATAAACACAAGAGTGTACATACACAGTGTTTACTTTAGTAGCCATGTTAGAATGTTAAGCCATACATGGAAGGGAATTTCTTGGACTAATACATGGTCAATATACAGGGTATTAAAGTGGGTTACTGTTGAAAGTGTGGGAGCAAAACAAGGGGGATGTAGCAGCTAGTATTAGTCACGAGTTGTGTGGGTTTAGGATAAAAAGGGATTTGGGCTTTTAACCATTGGGTTTTATAGGGTTTGTGAAGCACCATACTCGGCTGAGATCTTATAATCGAATAAGAGAGTTAAGAGACTAGTAAATGAAGAGTTCACAAGTATGTGTAACACCATAATAGGAAAGCATCTTTGCTACAGGACCTAAAAGTCATTTACTGTTGGCTGCTTGGAAGCAAAACCAAGAAAGTAGCAGCTACCCATCATAGTATGCATGAGTTTTTGTGTATAAAGGGACTATGGCTTTTATTCGATGGGTAATAAAGTTAAACTAGGAATAGATTTGTGTTACCTTTTCTTTGAATCATTTAGCTGATGACCAGGAATGAGGGGCACACGTTGCTTTTGTGTGCTAGATGGTAGGAACTTTTATTTTAAGGTTACTCTAATTTCCCTATATTTACATAGTTAAAAATTTTCTTTTGTGTAGTTTGTTTTATAAGCTTTTACTCAATCTTAACAATCAAAGTGACCAAGTACTTGTCTTGATGGGAAACATGAATCTATTGACGAGTATAGAAAGGTTCAAACGAAATCCTACTAGGTTTAGGTTTGCTTAACGGAAATGTTTAATGCTCACACCCTTTTACTAGTGAGATTTATACGAAAGTAACCACATGATCTTAGTAATTAAAAGGAAATGAATAAACTAGGATCGAATTATGACCTGAAAAACAAGAGGTATTATAGTCTCCCCCGGTTAGATAAGCCTTATCCTCAAGGCTTAAGACATTGTAGTGGATGAAGATGCCCGATTTGCGAAGAGATGTGGGTATTTCTTTTTGAATGAATCTTCACGTTCCCATGTGAACTCATGACCTCTCCTAGAGTTCTAGCGAACCTTAACGAGTGGTATGCGGCTTCGCTTTAATCGTTTGATCTCTCGTTCCATAATTTCAACGGGCTCTTCTACAAATTGGAGTTTATCATCTATATGTAATCCTTCCAACGGAACAACTAATGGTTCATCGGAATAACATTTCTTTTAGTTGGATACATGGAATGTATTGTGAACCCTGCTCAATTCATCAGGGAGTTCAAGCTTGTAAGCAACAGACCCAGCCCTTTCCAATACTTTGAAAGGCCCAACATATCGAGGGTTTAATTTCCCTCTTTTGCCAAAACGCACGACTCTTTTCCAAGGTGAAACCTTGAGCATGACCTTATCCCCAACTTGAAACTCCATTGGCTTACTCTTTAAGTCGGCGTAACTCTTTTGTCGGTCACGAGCTGCTTGCATCCTTTGCTTGATCTGGATGATCTTCTCGGTCGTTTCTTGAATTAAATCTGGACCGGTAAGTTGAGCTTCTCTGACTTCGGCCCAACAAACAAGTGAATGACACTTCCGACCGTAAAGTGCCTCGAATGGTGCTGCCTTGATACTAGCGTGATAACTGTTGTTGTACGAAAATTTGACTAATGGTAAATGATTAATCCAACCCTTTCCAAAGTCGATCACGCACGCACGTAGCATATCCTCAAGAGTTTGGATGGTTCTCTCGCTTTGTCCATCAGTTTCTGGTTTCTGGATGTAGGCAGTACTCAATAACCAAGCTATTTAACCCAAACCTTTTGGAAGTGGATCTCCAAAAACGTAATACGAATCCCTAGTGGTCACGGTCACAGATGATAGAACAGGTACCCATGCTCACAACTACCTCCTTTATGTACAACCTTGCAGCTGTCTCCATAGAGTCCATTTCTTTCTCACATTGGCGTAAATATTGCAGAAATTTATGAGTCGGACCTACAATCACACCAAAATAGTGTCATGACCTTTGCGGTGACTTAGGAACTTGGTTGAACAAAATCCAATGGTGATATTGTCCACTTCCATTCAGGTAATCTTGGGTTATACCAACAATCTCCGAGGTCTTTGATGTTCACTTATGACCTAGCACACGTCAGACATTTGCTAACATAGGTGTGGCGATGTTCGGGCCATCAATTTGGGTCCAGCCCAGTATAGCTATTATCATGTCTTGCTACATTTTTGTCCGAACCTGAGGATGGACAGAGTATTTTGATTTGTGGGACACGTGCATGATCACGGTCCAAAATCTCCATAAGCATGGCAACCAACTCCCTACATTAAAACATAGAGGTTCCGTTCCGCAAACGGTTCCAACCTCTCCTTTTGTTAGTTCCTTGCTGATCATGAACCCCCTACGTCTTCGTCTTGAGATTTCTGGTTTCTGTGGCCTCGGTCCTGCAGCATTCAATATTGCTTTGGGAAGATCTAAGCCAATAGTCATAACTAAAGGCGCACTCTTAAGGTTTAGCCTTCGCACCTTTCCTCCTTAAAGCATCAGCTACAACATTTTGCTTTCCCCCGGTGATAACGAATCTCACAATCGAAATCACTAAGCAACTCCAACCAACAGACTTTGCCTCATATTCATCCCTTTGTCATATGGTGTTGTGTTATAAGCTCTTATGATCCGTGAACAACATACATTTTGTTTTCCGTACAAGTAAGTGTCTCCAAAATTTTAAAGCAAACACCACTGGCACCAATTCCAAATCATGATATATAATTTTCTCATGGATTCTTCAAACTGGACGTGATGCATAAGCAATCACCTTCTCGTTTTGCATCAATACCGCACCCAATCCTTTATGTGACGCATCGCAATAAACAATGAAGTTCTCAGCTCCTTAAGGGAGAGCTAAGATGGGTGCGCTACACAAAACTATCCCTTACAAATGTCCTGAAAAAGCTGCTTTCTTTGCTTGTCACCCCATTCGAAGGTGACTTTCTTCTGGGTAAGTTTGGTCATTGGCTTAGCAATCTTTATGAAGAACCCCTTCTATAATCCTCCGAAATAACCGACAAGAACTAAAATGGCGAATCTCCGTGGTGTTGTTAGGAGACGCCCAATCTTTAATAGATCGATCTGGCAAAGATCTACGTGAAATACCTCGACATCGAATCACAGGTGACCGGATAAATATATACTTTAGGAATCCAAAATTCACATTTTGAAAACTTAGCATATAACTCCTCCTTCTTAAGAAGTTGTAGAATTGCCATAAGGTGTTCTTCATGTTCTTTCTTGTTCTTTGAATAAATGAGTATATCGTCGATAAAGACAATTACAAACTTATCCAAGTATGGCTTGCACACCCGGTTCATGAGGTCCATGAATACTGCAGGTGCATTTGTCAAACCAAATGGCATCACTTGGAATTCGTAATGACCATACCGAGTCCTAAATGCCGTCTTTGGAATATCTTGTTCACGTACCCGAGTTGATGATGACCCCCGACCTCAAGTCCTATCTTCCGTATAAACATTGGATCCTTGTAGTTGATCAAACAAACTCATCAATTCCCTGGGAGGGATAACGCTTCCATCACCGTTTATTTATATCAATTCCCAATATCGATACACATCTGAAATGAACCATACTTCTTTTTAGATCCATCCTTCTTTTTGACAAACAAGACCGGAGCTCCCCAAGGTGAGGAACTAGGTCTTATAAAGCCCTTGTCGGATAGTTCTTGTAGTTGATCCGACAACTCTTTTATTTCAGAAGGAGCTAATCGATAAGGTGCTCGTGCCACAGGTGCAGCACTAGGCATCAAATCGATTTGGAATTACACTTGTCGAGTCGGTGGAAGACCCGACAATTCTTTAGGAAATACTTTAGGAAAATCTTGAACGATTGGTACGTCCTCAAGTCGCTTCTCCTTCGACTTGTCTTCAGTCTTCTTCGTAGTAACATGTACCGAAAAGACATGATGTCCTTTTAATAAATATTTTTGAGTCTTGGTGCACGAAAAACGGGTCTCATTTCCCTGATTGCTTCCGTCACCACGGATCAGTAAGGTTTCATTTCCCCAGGAAATACGAACGATCTTTTCAGCACAATCAATGACCGCGTGGTACTTTGACAGCCAACCCATACCGATTATGACATCGAAACTACCAAGTTCTACAGGCATTAAGTTGATGTTGAATGGATGGTTTAAGAAATTTAATGTACAACCCTGGATGATAGTGTTTATCCCAATTACTTTTCCGTCGGCTAGTTCCACATCATAATAATGGTCTAATACAGTTGGTGTGATATCAATTAGGGAACTAAATGTGGTTGATACAAAACTCCTATCGGTACCAATATCAAATAAGTTAGAAGCATAACTGTTGTTTAGAAGGAACGTACCCGTAACGACATTGGAGTCCGGGTTTGTTCCCGCATTGCCCACCACATAAACCTTGGCTAGAGCATTGCCATTCCTACGTTGATTTCCATGGTTTCCATTCTTCAACTTCGGGCAGTCTTTCTTGTAATGCCCTTAAACACCACACTTATAGCAAGTGACAACATTTTGAGTTTCTCTGGAGTTCCCACGATTGTTGTTATTATTGCTGGGACTAGAACTCCTACAGTCACGAGCCAAATGACCGATATTCTTGCATTTATTACACCTGGGAGCACATGGACCTTTGTGGTGATAGTTGCATTTTGTACACAAGGGCAATGATCCTGTGTACTCCCTCTTCTCACCAGGCCCAGCAGTGTAAGCTCGCCTAGTGTTCTACCTCTTGTTTTGTTGTTGGTACCCCTGATTGTTCCCAGCATTGAAATCCAACTTTCTTTTCTGCTCAGCTTGCCTTTCAGTAATAGTAAGGAGTTTTTGGTCCATCTGATCATTGGAAAACTCAATTGCTTCCTCCATTATCTGAGGCCGATATGACATTACATTTCCCGATCATATCAGGGAAGTCCGTACATACTTCTCAACTTCGTCTGATTCCTCGGGAAACATACGTCCACACATCAGTGCAAGTTCTTGGAAACGCAGTGTATAACTTGGGATATCAGTACCCTTCACCTTTAGGTTCCAAAGCTCAATTTCCAACTTCTTGATTTCACCCCTTGGGCAGTATTTGACTGTCATCATCTTCTTCTAGATATCTTCAAGTCCATGGATAAGAAACATTCTTGAGTCACGGCCGTCTTGTGGGGGAGTTCCACCATGTAAGGGCATTTCCAATGAAAGTGCAAGTAGCGAACTTAACTGGGTTCTCCACAGCATAGTTTCTTATGTGAAATACTGATTCCATCTTTTCAAACCATTGGGCCAACACAACTACCCCTTCAGTACCCTTGAAATTAAGTGGATGACAGTTCAGGAAATATTTGTACGTACACTCACGCGAAGTGCGTGTAGTCCCTCTGATTCCAGTGCCAGAATTGTGGCTTCTATCGCCATGACCATTAGTGTTGTTTCAAAGAGTTTTATGATTGGCAAGTTCCGCGGAAACTCTTTCTTTTTGGTGGCATATTGTTCTAAATCACAACAATATAAAACACGTGAGTTTTCATAAACATCACAACATGGCATGGGTACAATATATAACAAGATCACATCACACAGTGATTATATAACATGACTGGGATCACAACACATAACAGAATTGAGATCGACATGACATAATACAACATCTCATATATAATTGGAAAACATACATGATTGTTCGATACAAGAAATGAAAAATACAGGTCCTACTACCGTGCTAGCTGGGAATAAAACCCATAATACTTAGCCGGCCAACAAAATGATAGCTATGAATATGAAAAGTAAACCTAGGCACTACTACCAGCGCCCTCGGGAGCATCTGCACGAGTCTGATCTCTAGCCTGGAGTGCTCGAATCTCTCCTAGAGCCGTCGCCAAATGTCCCTGTAGTGATGAAACCTGTGCAACCAGCGTCGCTATCAATGACTCCTGCGCATCGATACGGTGATCCTGCATCCAAGTGTGAGTCCTGTATCCCTGAAGCTCATAGTGGACTGCCGAACTAAGTCCCACCGAATGTGCCCAAGCCTCTCGGGAGACTAGAGCCTCCTGATCTAAGAGTCGTGCAGTCTCATAGTGGTACTGCCTATCATCGACCAATGCCTCAACACTCTGAAATATCCGAGTCTGCCTGTCCTGGGTATCCTCTATCACAACATAGATATCCTGGGTGTCCTGCTCCTGAACTGCAGCAAGCTCGGTCACCCTAGTATTGACCCCTTCGAGGGTCGTCGGTGCCACCTCCTTGGCAGCCTCTCTCGGGTCTACCCAAGTATCTCTAATCCCATAGCCGACCGCCTCGGCTCTCTGTCGTCTGGTTTCGGCATCCAGAGTGCCGATAAACCCATAATCTACCCTATGACCTCCAGTCGGCCTAGGGGCAGCAGTCGAACTCTCCCCCACCTCATACCTCGATGTGGGAGCAGTCAAACATAACCTCTTACGAGGTGGTAACTCGTCCTCGGGAATATCCTCCCTGCGGTCGACTGGTGGTATGAACAATGAGGGTGGTAGTGGTGGTAGTGGTGATGATGGTAACGGTAATGATGCGGGTACATGTGGTGGTAATGATGATGATGGTAGGGGTGGTAGTGGTGGTGAGGGAATCTGAGGTAGTGGAGATGATAGTGGAGTAAGTGGAGATGGTGGTGGAATGGGTAAGGTAGGTAAAGCAGCATACTCGGCAATGCGTGCCTCCATGGATGGTGACGTAGGTGGCTCAAGCCTAACAGTCTTCCATGCCCTAAGGAGATGTGTCTGAGAAAAAAGGACTCTAGTCCGAGGAGATCCATGTGCAGGTGCAGGCTCCTCAGCCTTGACTATCTCTGTATCCCCAGCTGATGGAACAGGGTCAACAACGGTACGACAGAAGGGTCTGCCAATCTATTGCTCCCTCCTCCTCCTCCTCGTCATCAGAGGTCTCATCCTCCTCGTCATCAGTATCATCATCATCATCGTCATCGTCATCGTCATCGTCATTATCATCATCAGTGTCATCATCATCGTCATCGTCATCGTCATCATCATCGTCATCGTCATCGTCATCGTCATCCCCTCCGTCAGCGGAATAATCAGTATGCTTCTCCTCAGGATCCTCCTCTGGATCCTCCTCCGGATCGAAGTTAGCAACGTAGCCCAGAGATAAGGCTATAGGTGAATCAGCAACAACATAAGGCTGATCCTCAACAGGAACCTCCTCATCAGATGGGGCCAAGTACTCATAATTTGTATGATACTTTGCTTACGTATAAGTATATGTTTTATAAATATATATATTATATCTGAGGGTTTATTTGATAAACGTGTGTGAAGATGACCAATATCAAACCTCCATCAGACATCTCTTCATCAGCTCCCCAAAAGACTCTCCCTAGCTCAGAATCGGTGTAGACATATGTGTAGGTAACCGCAGATGATGCAGAAGACATGACTAAATCTGTAACACTCAAACAGAGTTTACATTAGTACATATATAAGACCCATAATAATATACTTAATATATTATAAACATATATGTGAACCATGCAACATCTAGTATACCTAACTAATGCACAAATAGTGTATGAATGAATGTCCCATGAAAATCCTTTTGTATGTTTGAAAATGGTTATAGTCTAAGTAAAAACATTTGACCTGGTTCTCTATAACCTTGGCTCTGATACCATTCTATAACACCCCCAAATACGGTCGCAGCGGAATAATGTGTCCGGGAGCGTTACATCATAGATCAATAGCACAAGATATGAGAACGACCTCTACAAGAGTCGTTTAAAACACGATACATTGGATTTATTAAAATTGTTTGTTACAAAGCACAACGGCTTAAATTGTTCAACACTTGATAATAAAGATTTTAGATCATAACAATCGTTCCAAAATGTAATGACTCTAAATCTTTAATGCATGACTCCCAAAAGACTGTCCCCAATGTATCTTTAGCACCTCGTGCCTCATTGACCTGAGAAAAACATGCTTAAAACGTCAACATAAAGTTGGTGAATTCATAGGTTTATGTAAATGTAATGTAGGACCGTAAGATTTTTAAGTGTATGATAATGTAACAGATGCAAACATCACAAATGTAATTACGTTTCCCTAAGTTCATGACACTGAAGCTCGACATGTATGAATTGCAATATGAATTGCCTACATTGCCCGTGATGATGTTCTAACCCGCAACATCCAAATCGACAGGTATACACCCATTATCCAGTTTGTTCACTAAAAATCCTTGACACCAGTTGAGAGCTACCCACCTGGATATGGATGTCCAACCCAAATAGATCTATTTATAACATTCGCGGCTACACACAAAGTAATTGACAGTTCATGATAATGGGCTCAAAGGGTTTATCGCTACTTAGGCAAACACGTAATCATAATAAAATGTACACTTACGTCCATTTGTAAAACAAAGCATGTTTCTCACCCTAAAAGTTGTAAATCATTTATATTTGTAAAACATGGGGCTATGAACTCACCTTAATAGATAGTCCTCTGTGAATGGTAAATATATCCAAGTATGGCAAATGGATCACACCGTCAAATACCTAAGTAAATACGGCCAGTCTTAGTCTACAAGTTTAGGCTAACGACTCTTGTATAAACTACAATAATTTGCTAGTTTATATATATTATTATCATTTGTGTGGTGGTGCACATGTTTATTGTATTTGTCTTTACTAGTTGGCTCTTGGGAAGGTATGCGACTACACACGTACCAATATATGTATAAGCGTTATTAATAAATATAATTATAACTTGTCCGATATGTTAAGTGTTTATTAAAATCACTTTTGTTCATAAAATATCCTTAGGTTTTCTATATTTACAAAAACAGTCTTTATGTTTATAAAAATAGGTTATTTACATTTTAAACCCTTAGGTGTCCATGTTTACACCTTTAGCCCCTTTAACTTTAGAAAAGTTACACTTTTGGTCCTTATATTTTCAAACAATCCCTTACGTTTTAGTAGTGACAAAAATAGTCCCTAACTATAGAGAATTCAATTTTGACAGTTTTAACCCTCAAGTTCCAAGTTTTACACTTTTAGTCCTTTAACTTCCAAAATTTACATTTACGTCCAAATAAGTTTTGAAAAGTGGCAAAAGGCTTTATTAGACTCCAATAAGCCATATAAGTTGTGACAGCTTATAAATAAGCTCGAATGAGCTTATTTGGGCTTATTAGGCTCATTAGCCCAATAACCTTAACCCGAATATCTCCATAAGGTCCATTAGGGTTTCATACATTGTTCAACTTATTAATTGTTTTTAGTCTTATTAAGCAATTAGGATTATATTTAAGCTGTTTTTACTGTTTGGCTTATTCATAAGCCAATAAGTCTCGTTAATGGGCTTTTGGGCCCATTATGAACTCGGTAAGGTTTGTACATGTTTAGGCTTGCTCAAATTAGGTACATTAGTCTTTATAAGTCTATAATAAGCTCAATAAGATGTATAAGCTCACCACGATAATAGGTTGTCAAGCCCATTAAGGGTTCGATTTGGTTTCCAATGTATATTAAGGTCCATATAAGTCCCATAAGTATATTAGACCCCTTAATAAGCTCAATCAGCTTATTAATAAGCTGTGGACCCCATAGTCATGGCCTGTTGGGCCTGTTTGGCCCATTAGTGGGATGTTGGGTTTAATAAGCCCGCTAGTGGTATGTTAAGTTTATTACTAGTTCTAGGGTTCTGTTAGAGTTTTCGTTAAGTCCTCAAGTCCTTGTTAAGAACCCTAGTTCCATTATAAGCCAAAACCATAAGCCATGTTAACCCTTGGTGGGCTACATGGCCTAACAGTGGACATATACGCCCACTGTGGGTGCGTATGGTTGTGTTTGTGGTGTTTAACCACAAACCGAGCACTTTGAGCTTATTTAGCTCACCTAAGGCTCGTGTTTAACACATGCAAATGCTCTACTAGCCAATATACCCTTTCTCGAGCCAAGCCATCAAGTTTACATGAAAAGTTTACGTATAGGCTTCGAGTATTTCGTGTATAGGTGTTAGTTTTCGCGTTGGTTTCCATACTTGTAATTAAATGAGAACGTTTAAGCCTTAGCTGTTAGGAATTATTGTAAACAGACTTAAGTCTGGTAGTTATAGAGTTAAGTCTGGTAGACATAGTTAAGTCTGTCAGT
>BQNB010211375.1:0-10204 GCA_026074375.1 Tanacetum coccineum
TTGATATCAATTTTTTTTGTGTATTTATGTTTTTGGTTTGTTATTTGTATTTGAAATGTATTTCATTTGATATCAATTTTTTTTTTATATTTTGTGTTATAAATTTTGAAGATTAAAGAATGTGCGCAAAAAACATATGTGTAATTACCATATTAAGTTAAAAATGTACACTAGAAACATGGAAATTACAAATATTAAAAAAAACATATATGCACTCATTTTTTTTCTTTTGAAAACAGTATATACTAAAAAATATATAAAATAAAATAAAAAAAAAATTAATTTCGAAAATTAAAAGGTTTTTTAAAAAAGGTTTTTTAACTAAAAATTCAAAAAAAAGCAAAATGTGTTTTGACTATTATACCCTTTTGAATTAAATAAAAAAGTAATGATACTAAATTCTAATTGGTGGTTCTGTAGGTTCTGTACAAAAAAGTGGTTCTGCAAAGAACGGTCCCCTATATACATATATAAAAAAATGATATATTATATATGAATTTCGTTTTCGGTTCAGATGCTAAACCCATATCGACCGAGAACCGAATAAGTAGTTCGAATCGGTTCGGTTTTGTAAATTCGTGGTTCCGGTTATTATAATCGACAATCTAGTATGTAAGGAAGCGGATGCGCGGTTCGTGGATACTGATGAGTATCTATATTTAAGTGGTGTCTGCTGTACTATCGAGCTGAGTATAGAGATCAGGAGGCGGGGAGCACTGGTGGATTGGGGAACATTGATTTGGGGGTTCAGTAGGAGTGCTAACCCAAATTATCAGTAAGGATGCTCATATTACCAAAATCCAAAATAACTAATCCTATAACTGATTAGCAAATCCGAACGACCCAATTCTTTGGAAAATAAATAATGGCCCAACTAGTCAAACAAATTGCCCAGTGAACATAAGTCCAGCCAAACGAATACTAACAAAAACTAACCAATCAAAACAAAACCAAACAAAGTCAAACAAACGAAGGGAAAACTTTATTCAAATTATCAAACCAAATTCAAAGATACCAATACAAAATTCTAATTCAAAAAAGTACCAAACAATAATTCAAAATGTACAAAGAAAACTTAATCCTATCAATCCCTATTTTATAGACTAAACAAACCATGATAAGATATGTTTCCAATTCTAAACAAACGTGTGATCAAGTCCATCACAATTACAAAATTTATCAAACAAGCCTTAAAGTGTAAGTCACTTTCTAACATGTTATAAACGAACAACACGTTTTTTTATAGGTTAGTGTTTTGTAACAAAACCCGTATATTAACATAAAAAAAACATGGATAATTAATTGACTATCCTTATTCAACTCAAACACGTACCACGTCATAGTCATATGTGCATTTCGTGTCGGGCTTCTATAAAACATTTCATCCTGCGTCGATGTAATAAACAATCAACACTTTGCAAGTTAGCCTGGCTAATAAATATAAGGCCTGTGACGGTACTATAAACTACAGAGCTTAATAACCAACATGTTTTAAAGGCCCAGAGTATAGAAAATTAAAAAGACCAACAAATTGGTTAATAGGCCGAACCGCCGAATAGGGGTGACCAGAAAAACCGAAAAAACCAAAAATCGAAACCAAACAAAACCGAAAACAACTGAATTGAACTAATAACCAAACCGAACTTGCCAAAATCGAACCGAACCGAACTATAAACTCAGTTTTCGGTTGAATATAGGGTTTGACAATCTGAACCGAAAATAAAAACCAAAAATCGAATTTATATAATATATATATATATTTTATATGTTATATATAATATAAAAGAGCTTTTAAATTTTATCCTAATATAAAAAAACATTTTATTCATGTTTAAAATAATTGTTTTTGTGCAAATAAGACGTAATTATTAGTATTTTTAATAAATTGTGTAATTCGGGTTATTCGGATCAACAAGAAAACCGAACCGAATTCAAATTTGGTTTTCGATTCGATTTAGTTTTAGGGTTGACTCAAAAAAAAATTAACTGAACTAACCGAACCGAACAACCCAATAACCAAACCGATCAACACCCTAGCCGAAGTAAGGCCTAACGTGCTTAGCTAATTTTATTGATGCCCTTTTTCTTGTTTTCATTGATCAAAAAAATCTGTGAAAAACAGCACATAAAAAGATATGTTCACAAAAATGGAAAATAAGGTGAGAATTGCAATCATACATAATCATTTGCAAAATCAGAGCATTCCCTATAACCAAATGAAAGTGAAAAATGAAGCTAAATTGATCAAATGAAGCAATTTTTAGTTATTAAATAAATATGTAGTAAAAAGCAGGTTGTCCGGTAATGAAAAAACTTAACAAATAAAAAAATAATTAATTGCGAGATAGTTTGAAAAAAATTACCGTATAGAAAAAAAATTATAAAGAAATCTTGAAATTTTAGATATTTAAATGGATTAATCTAAACTATCGTATATAAATTTAATAAATACGCCACAATATGTTCTAATTTTTATAAAAAGTTAAACCAAATATGTTTTATATTTATAAATATTATTATCATTATATATAAAATTAACATATTTCATGAAATTTATAAATCAAAATGAAATGATCGAGTTACAACGAGATTAAAATATACGAACGACTCATGTTGTTCATCTTATAAGATTAGCCGCGGCGTATACGATTTAAAGAATTAAATACAAGTAAAATTATTGGTTAACAAAAATATAAATATCAAATTAAGGCACGTTCTCACTGATTAATGTGGGATGAAAATAAATACGCGAGATAATACATATAATAACGACACAGATTGAAACTTTATTACCCATTATATATTATTCGCCATCTTCCCTATTCACTTACAAAAAGAATTTGGCCTCTTAAACACTAATACTTTAAATACTTTTGCATAAGAATGTTCTTAAATTTAATATAGTTGCAACATGTAAAAACTAACAACAATAAATGAATCATTTTAATAAATACATATATATAGTGTAACTTAAATTTTTATATTTAAATAACTAATAAAGAAAAAAAAACATAAAACATTGAATAGCGAAAGATTCCCTATGAAAAGTTCCCTTATTGATACAGTCGCAGAGACTATTTGAGAAGTACTATCGTCGACTTCGAAAAAATGGTACGGCAAATCGAATTTGAGTTGAACACTTCGACTTAATAAAAGTAGAGGTGTTCATCGGTTCGGTTATTGGGTTGTTGTTTAATTTACTCGGTTCAGTTAGTTCATCTTAAACTTTTTTTCTAGATAAAACTAATCCGAATTCAAATTTTAATAAATTGAACCGAAATAATTTGTTAGCGATAAGTCCTTCATGGCCCAAATGCATATTTTATCTTTGTATTATGTGTAGGTCCATTATCTAGCTTATATAAACATATCATTGTAACTCATTATGACACAGAAAATACAGAACATTTCATGATATCAGAAATAAATCTGATGCATTGTCCAAATTTATTCATTTTCGTGCTTATGTCAAGAACCAATTCAAAACTGACATTAAATCGTTGCAATGTGATCACGGAGGCGAGTTTAACAACAATGCCCTACACCAATTATTTGCGTCAAATGGTATTACCATTCGCTTCTCTTGCCCTAAAACTTCACAACAAAATGGCAAATCTGAACGAATGATACGTATCATTAACAACCTCATCCGTACCTACTCTTTCAAGCACACTTAACCACCCAATTTTGGTTGAAGCACTCACGTTGCATATCTCATAACCTTTTACCCTCCACGTCATAAATCATGAAATCCCTCACACCCTACTTTTCAATACACAACCTAACTATGCGGATCTCCGTGTTTTTGGTTTGTCTTTTGGCTATCCGGTACATCAACACCATCACAAACTTGAACCACAGCCCACACCTGCAATTTTCCTTGGATATCCGACTATTCACCGTGGAATAACGGTTGTCTGTACTATGAATACGGGATAAAATCATCTTATCACGTCATGTGACATTTGATGAGACGGTTTTTTCCGAATGGGTCAATGACCCCTAATGATCCATTTTTCTTACACATTTTTTTAGACACTTCCCCTAATATAAATTCAACGACACCTTTCTTACTAACTTTGTATCTACACCTAGCCCAAACACTACTACTCAGTCCACACCGAATAACAACCCTCCATCCAACACCACCCCACACCAAATATCCTCTCCTACCCAACCCACTATACACGGCCCACTACCAAATTCGCAACTCAACCAAAACTCCCCCTCACAACCCGCTTCAACTCACTCTATACCTGCGGTTACCACAAACACCAACCCCAAATCCCGCCTCGACTCACTCCATGGTCACTAGCTAACATGTCGGACTAATCGCCCCAAATCCACGTTACAACTTACATGTCTCCACCAATTCCCATATTCCTAGTCGTATTCAAATGCGTTTCGTTACCAAAGTGGATCGAGCATGCTTGATGAATATAATGCCTTTAATAAAAATAATACTTGGGTATCTGTCCTAAGACCACCGGACGCTAACATTGTTCGTAACTGTGTGGCTACTATCGGCACAAAGCATAATGCAGAGGCAGTCTATAAATCGCTACAAAGCTCGCCTTGTGCGAATGGCAGCACTCAAAATGCAGGTATGTAACGTGGATGAAACATTAGTCCGGGTTGTTAAACCGCCACCATTCGGACGATGCTCAGTCTTGGCATTTCTCAACATTAGCCGATCATCAGCTGGATGTCAAGAATGCCTTTTTGCATAGATCGTTATCTGAGACTATCTACATGCATCAACCTCTTGGTTTTTGAGATCCGCGGCATCCTGATCATGTTTGCCTTTTACAGCGATCACTTTATGGGCTTAAACAGGCCCCTCGGGCCTGGTTTCAGCGATTTGCAGCCTATGCTGCTCGGGTTGGTTTTCTCCACAGTCGATGTGACTCATCACTTTTTATTTACAGACAGGGGTCCGATACTGCCTACTTGCTATTATATGTTGATGATATTGTTTTGACTGCATCTTCTACAGCTTTGCTTCAGCACGTCATTGCTTCCCTTCATGCGGAATTTTCTATGACTGACTTGGGCCCGCTTAATTACTTTCTGGGTGTTTTCGTGACTCGTAATACTTCTGGGATGTTTTTATCTCAACAGAAGTATGCCACAGAGGTACTTGAGCGAGCTGGTATGCTTACTTGTAATCCGTGTCGTACTCCTGTTGACACGGATTCCAAGCTTGCTGCTGCTGGTGATCCTGTTTCTGATCCTACACTATATCGCAGGCTTGCAGGGGCTCTACAGTATTTGACCTTTACACGGCCTGACATCTCTTATGCCGTTCAGCAGGTTTGTCTCTTTATGCATGATCCTCGAGAGCCTCATTTCTCTGCTCTCAAGCGGATCTTGCGTGTATGTCCGTGGTACATTGACTTCTGGTTACAGCTTTTATTCAACTACGACATCCTCTTTAGTTGCTTATTCAGATGCGGATTGGGCTGGATGTCCCACTACACGGCGCTCTACTTCTGGCTATTGTGTGTTTCTTGGCAACAATCTTTTATCTTGGTCTTCCAAACGACAGTTTACTCTTTCTCGATCTAGTGCGGAGGCAGAGTATCGGGGTGTTGCCAATGCAGTGGCCGAGACTTGCTGGTTGCGCAATCTTTTACGTGAGCTTCATACACCACTGTCTACAGCTACTATTGTTTTACTGTTAGTAACGGAGTGATGTCTATCTCTCGTTCTAATCCCGTGCACCATCAAGCGCACAACAGATTGAGATTGACATCACTTTTGTTCGTGACTTGTACCATTGGGTCACATACGGGTTCTTCATGTCCCACTTCCGTACCAGTATCGATACCATCACCAGAATGTCTACCTACGGCTTTATTTGATGAGTTTCGTGACAGCTTGAGTGTTCGTTCCTCTCCCGCTCAAACTGCAGGGGGATGTTAGCGGATTAGTCTTCATGGCCCAAAGGCATATTTATCTTTGTATTAATGTAGGCTCATTATCTAGCTTATATAAACATATCATAGTAACTCATTATGACACAGAAAATACACAACCTTTCAATAATCGAAACCTACCCGAATTACATATTTTTAATTATTTATTCATTCAATTATATTAATTTTTAGCATAAAAAAAATTCAAACTTAACAAGTCTTATATTTATACTAGGAAAGAGTTTGAATGTTCTTTATACATATATATGTGAACTAGGTTTTCGGTTCGGTTCAGTTTTCGATTTTGCCAAAACTATATCCAAACCATAATTTAATTTTGGTTCATGTCGGTTTTTTGACAACTCGTTTAGAATAGTTGAAGGTTCGGTTCAATTTTTGCTCAGTTTCGGTTCAATTTCGGTTTTTAATTTATTTGAATATTACCCGAACAATGAACATCCCTAAATAAAAGTAAAAAACCTAGGAGTCGGGCATAACCATAATATATCTAAACAAAATTTTGGTTCCCTTGAGTTTTATGCAGTGGCTCATATTGCACATCCCAATATCCGGTGTTGTATTATATGTCAGAAACCCATACAAGTTTAAACTGGTTTCTCCACTAACTAAAAACGACCTAACAATAAAATACAGTCGGGAGGTGATTTAGTACACATATTTTTTTTAGCCATCTACCACTAAAGTACACATGTTGATGCACACAGTACAACAGGCAGATGCATATGTAGTTGTGGATCACCTCCTAATTATATATAAAAGGGCGGTTGAAACGCCGTCGTTTTAGCCGGCTCATTTAGTACCCTTTTGTTGGGCTCCCACTTTGGGCCAGTTTATTGGGCTCTCACTTTGGGTCGGCTCAATTGGTGTTTTTTTTTTTTAAATTGTTAGCACAAAATAGGGGGAGAAAAAAAAATATTAGAAAAGTACCGATTTATTCAGATAAAAAAATACTCGTGGAAAAATCTTCGATACCTAATAACTTTAAAATAATCGACAGGGTCACAAACGTACAACTCTAGATTGCATTAAACGGTGTCGTTTTACGCCACTAAAAACCATAAGCCCAAATATATAACACATATTTACCCAAATCCCATAAAATTATATTAAAAAAAATATAGCCAATAAAAACAAACCTTTAAACATGAGGCCCAACACATAAGCCCATATAAAAAACAACAAATATTAGACATGATAAAAAAAAAAAACCAAAAAAAAAAAAAAACCCAAAAACCGAAAAAATAAATCGCACTAAAATAATAAAATAAATAAATAAAATTTTAAACGCCCCAGCAACAACGCGCATGACATAAACGCCCTGCATGTAGCGCTCGATTGTCATTTAAGGCACCACGTAATCCCTAAAATTATATTAAAAAAAACTCATAATGCCAAAAGAAAAAAAAAAAACCTTTAAACATGAGGCGCCAACACATAAGCCCATATAAGTAAAAATAAAACTATTAAACATAAACCCAATAAAAAAAACCCACACAGAAAACAATAAATAAATTAAATTTTTAATGTCCCGCTACAACACTCGAAAAATGTACGTCTCGCAACAACGCGCGTGAAACGCGCTTGTTACAACTAATTTTGGTGCCTTAGAACCATATTCTCCAAACCAAAAAATGATTGACAACATGAAGAAGGATCTCGATTAATGAAATAAAGAAACAGTATTGGCCCAGGAAACATCATTGTCACCTAACATTTCCACTCACTTCCATCATGATTTTTTTTCATGTCTGGCAAGACAGTCCTGCATTTGCAATGAAACAACACACATGAAATAGAAATTAGATAATTACATGTAACGGCATGTTTGGTACAAGGAGATCAAGATAAATAATATTGAAGATTTATTTCCGTTGTTGTTGGCAGAGAAATAAAAACAGTCTGGAGATTGATTTCTTTGAGGAGTTGGGTTCTTTATAATTTGTGTTAAAATCATTTCCATCATAATTTGATGAGGAATGTTAAAAATAAAAAGACAAATACCGGATAAAAAGATATAAAAGAAATTTTAATAAAAAAGTTCTCGAAAAATTCTAAAAAATTAATAAAATCAGTATGTGGTGCATAAAAACTTTTGTAGAAAGAAGTTTTTCAATTTTTGAGTTTTCTTTATACGTTTCTTTAATGCACAAAAAAATAAATTTTAATGCACAAAATTTTCAACTTTTTATAGTTTGATGCGCAATAAAATTTTGATGCAAAAAGTCAAAAAAAGTTGGGTACAAAAACGAATTTTTGATGCACAAAAAAACGATTTAATGCACAAACGTTTTTTTCATAATTTTTTTTCGGCAAAACTATCCACTTTTAGAAAAACTTCTTTCACAACTTTTTCATGCACCAACATGCACGATCTTGTGGAATTTTTTCAGAATTTTTTAAGAACTTTTTTCAAAAAAAAATATTTTTATCTTTCTCACGGATATTTGTCTTTTATTTAATCTTATCCTATATATATATATATATATATATATATATATATATATATATAGGGGACCGTTCTTTGCAGAACCACTTTTTTGTACAGAACCTACAGAACCACTTTAAACCAATTAGAATTTAGTATCATTACTTTTTTTATTTAATTCAAAAAGGTATAATAGTCAAAACACATTTTGACTTTTTTTTGAATTTTTTAATTAAAAAAACATTTTTTTTAAAACCTTTTAATTTTTGGAATTAATTTTTTTTATTTTATATATATTTTTTAGTATATACTGTTTTCAAAAGAAAAAAAAATGAGTGCATATATGTTTTTTTTAATATTGTAAATTCCATGTTTCTAGTGTACATTTTTAACTTAATATGGTAATTACACATATGTTTCTTGTGCACATTCTTTAATCTTCAAAATTTATAACACAAAATATAGACAAAAATTGATATCAAATAAAATACATTTCAAATACAAATAACAAACCAAAAACATAAATACATATATAAAATGAAATACATTAGAAATATAAATCCAACTATATCCATGTTGTTCAAAAACATGTGTGCACTCTTCGAAAAACATATGTGCACGTTTCACTTTCTCTCTCAAATTCATTAGAACATATAAGTACCCTTGCAAGAACATATATGCACGCTGCGTTGTCTCATCAAATTCGTTAGAACATATGTGCCCGTCTTAAAAAACATATGTGCACGCTGCAATTTTAACTGCATATTGAAGGAAACATACATTATTATAAATATGAAACCACGTATACTATTATAATTACGAAGGCACAACCCAAACGATAACGTTCCAACTATAATAGATACAAACACGATCAAAAAAACTCTTCATTAAATACAAACTTATAACCATCCACATTTGTATGAAACAATCAGGATAAAAGACTACATTGAAATATAATAAAATGGTAAACTATTTAATAAAGTAAGTTGAATGAAACTTTGATAGATTATAAGTTCAAGCATTTTATCAACCATAAAACATCTATGCACATTTTTCTTATTTTATATCAACCTAAAACAAATAAGCACACATTTTTATTGGCTTTATATCAACCATAAAACATATATGCGTCATCTAATGATTTTATGTCAACCAAAAATCTCATATGCATATACTTCTATTTTTATATTAGCAACAATATAGATATGCATACTTTCATTTATTTTATATCAAATCTATAACACGTATACTAACAATATACAAGGAAATCAGAAACGCTTTTAAACAAAGTTTAAAAATAACAGCTCTATGTTTGCCTAGCAAGTAGCAACATCTCAACTTTAGTGTATATGGACAACTTTTTTCATACTTAAGGCCCACTGCCATTTTCTTTCTTTCATAGTATTGGATGAATTGACTATATTTTGCCTAATACCTAATGCTAAAAGAAATCCCAATCACGCCTATATTTTGTGGTTAATAGCTTCTTGATATTAGTTTCAGTCTTAACATATTGTCAATTTAATTAGTATCAAGAAAAGTGTTAAATCTACTTGTGAAGAAAATGTTACATGTAACTTGATAAAACAATCAAACAAATAGGTTGGACCATCAGATCTATAAGAAAAACTACTAATAAATTACAAACACACAAATTAAACCAATTATTCACAAATATGATACTTACGTGCCACAATGGAGTAAGCAGATTGTCTTGTTATATTTATTGTTGCAATATAATACTCAATATACATTACCTGTGTGGATCAAACAAAAACAAAAATCAAATACAACATTATAAAAATCGAATTCAATACTTAAATAAAAAAACACAAATAAT
>BQNB010211378.1:0-10204 GCA_026074375.1 Tanacetum coccineum
CAATCATGCATTCAAAAAAAGAAGTAAAATGAATACTTATACCCTATAACCCCTCCACCACCTTAATTATATCATCCTGCCCCTTATAAACCCTGCCCGCCTCCCCCTAGAATCCCAAAGATCGTCACTATCTCCATGAATGCTGTTTATAATACCTATTACGCCTATTCTTTCTATAATCTCCACCACCATTTCCCTGAAAGGATTATGTGCAATCAAACAACGGCTGAAGGGTCACACCGACACACACTAGATAGGATATTGCAAGCTGAAATGAGAAAAGAGATATAAAATGAAAAGAAATAAAGAGAAAATGAAAATACGATGTTAAGTTCATTAAAGAGTTAAACGGTAATTACACCAAGTCTAATATTAATCCTAGATAAATATTAGAGGGTGTAATATGACAAAATACCAAACAAACAAACCCAAGGGGGTGTTTGTGGCGGTTTGACTGAAACTCCTAAGGGGGAGGAGTTTAACTTCTTGTCAAACTCCGATACTTGTTGTACAAGTATTCTAACCTCCTTTTAAGCCTATAATTCGAGAGAGTTTCACACATGATAACATCAAATAGTTAATACTTTTTAGTATTAAAATCCCTATCAAGATATTTGTAATTATTGTATAAATGCTTGGAAATGATACTTAATCACTTCTAATGACGTACCCTCCTCTCTGGTTCGAAGGCCTCCCATTCGAAGCCCGAATGGGATCTTCTCCCAATTACAACCAATAACCTTCGAATAGAAAAAGTTTTGAGTGGCGTAAAACCATCTTTGGGATGGTTACAAGTATGGGAATCCGCCACGCGAAGCCCTACACCTTTCGTGGTGGGCCTTCGACGAAACTAGAGCAAAGGTCAGACTGTCAAACCCACGTTCTCTATCTCCATTAAGGTCTTCCCGCCAAAATAGAGATCGTGGTACACAACCCCAAGAATCACCCCTTAAATCACGGGACACCCCCATGATCACCGGTCTTTGTGCTAAGCCTCGTCCTATCTTATTTCTACACATATAAATAGATGGTAAGAGCTCCTAGTATGGCTAGAACTCTTCACACACTTACTTAAGTTATCATACTTTACCAAATACAAAGCACATACTTACTCTCATGTCGGAGGTGATTCGCAGGGACACCCTCTGCACTTCACTTAACGTAGTGTTTTCATTTGTATTGACACAGGTTATTCAAGGCTTGGCAACTCAACAATCACCCAAGGAACTCTTTGATCTCATCGAAGCCTGATCGTGCCTATATTTGCACAATCAATATGTAAATGGAATGTTCATCGTGACCATTGCTTTAAAATGTATTGTTTTCAGATATTAAAAGTAAACATCAGATATATCATGAAATCCACATCAAACACAACAATTTATAACATGCCTAAAATTACAACAAGAATAAAATTACGGAGTACCTAAGGTGGTATAATGGCTTAGAAAATAAACCAAAGTCATTCCAGAATCTTATCGCATTTACGTAGCAACACCCTCTTGTATACAAACCTGATGTTATTAGGATTCCAGAACCAACAAACATGCCACCTAAAACATTGTTCATTATCTATTTAGAATATGCATGTATGTAAAATGGACATAGAAACATTGGGGTAGGGAGGATGGGAGAAATCAATATAAAAGTTTTCTAGTAAGTGTGTAACGAAATTTTTTGACACAAATAAGGTCAGATAACAGTATCCTCGAGCACCCCCTCCGCCTTGCAAATGTCATAGAGAAAATTTATATTGTTTCCTTCCATCCCCTTTACACCAACATTAACCTGTCCATTTTTCGTATCAATGATTACCTGAATTAAAAAAATGAGTGATGGCTCAGTAAAAAGAGTGTTCGGCCAATTAAGTGCCCAATGGTCTCTGACTAGATTTAAATAGAAATTAGGCTAAGTGTTGAAGACTTGTTGATAAGCTATCCGTGAGTGAATGAAGGACTCGCTGAAGCACGGCTTCAGCGAGCAACCTCAGATGTATTCAAGTCATAGACATCGTCAAGGAAGTCGAAGATCACTTGAAGACGTGTTCGTCAGCTGGGATGGATATCAGCTGGTATGTAGATGGAATAAGTTTAAGGTTTGAAGAGAGACAGGGGTGGGACAATTTAATAAAGCAAAATGGCAGGACAAAAAAGTCTTTGAGACAAACAAACTGAGCATAGCTCTTATCTCTAAATGTGTTTAGGTGGGACAATTTGATAAAGCAAAATGGCAGGACAAAAAAGTCTTTTGAATTAAAGTCTTCCTAGTACGAGTTGGTGAAAGATGTGAACAATTGGCAAAACTATTCACAAAAGTATGGGCGGGATGTTTCTAAGAATGGACGTGCATTAAATATTGTTGTACTCTTCCACTAGTTTATTGACACGTCCCAACTACCCCCACTAAAGAGTTAACCTTGTACCACTATAAATAGAGGTTGTTTGTAGGAGTAAATGCTATCACTTATATTATTGTTGTTATCATAATTGCATTTACTCCTTTGTCAAACTTACAACTAGTCAGCTGATCCTATCAACGTGTCTATACAAGTTCGCTTGTAAACTTAATAATCTATCAAGTTTACTTGTTCAAAGAGTAACCATGCATTGTCATTCAAAAAGTGTGATCCGCAACACTTTGTAATACTTTGATTCTTATCAATAAAGCATTACACGATTGAAAAGTTATTTATTGTGTTGCATGTATTTTAAGGGTGTTCTTATATTTCCATATAGACGTGTAAATTGGGACTTGCAATTAGTATCTGAGCGGTTTGATTTGTAAAACTATTTTGTAAATCGTTCAAAGTTTTTAAAATCAAGATCCAATCATGTCTGGAAACAATTTTAGAAATAATGCCGGAAATAATTCTGGAAACAACAATGGGGTAGAAAATGCTTTTGAAACTGACAATCCAAACAACAATGGTACAAACAATGCTACCACAAATGTTGTTGGTGAAGAAGATCTCCCTCAACTTCTTTATTTTAGGGGAGGTTCTCATGTCATAAATGTCCCACGACTAGATGTGAAAGATTCCACCAGTTGGAAAGATAGGTTTCTTGTCTACCTTGATGGACTGGAGCCTTTTTTTCTTGAAATCTTATAAAATGTATCATTATTTATTTCTAAATCTACTGCTTCCACTCCTAAAAACCTAAACCTCAAAAGCAATAGACAGAAGGCTTGCTAACCAAGATAAGAGACTAAAAAGTATCATTATCTCGTGTCTCCCAAATGACACAATGAAAGCTGTCATCAAATGTGCCACTGCTAATGAAATGTGGAATGATTTAATTTTAAGTCATGAGGGACTCTCTGTAACAAGAGATACCAAGATTGTAGCCCTATGACTAAAGTTTAATGCTTTCAAAGCACTTGAAGGTGAAAAGGTAAAAGAAACCTACACTAGGCTGAAAATCTTGTTAAATGAACTTGAAAATAAAGATGTTAAAATTCCTCAAGTTGAGGTTAATGCCACGTTTGTAAAAAGCTTACCAAGAAAATAGCTAAGCATGAATCAGACTTAGAGAGCCAATAATTTATTTAAGAATGACAGCTTGGCTACTCTATTTGGCAAATACAACTATGAAGAGGACCTGATTAATCAAATCTATGAGTCTGAGACTAAAAGATTTACCATTCAGAGTTCCAGCTCAAAAGCTTTGATTTCTAACATGTATTTTTAGGTCAACGACTCGGATGTTGAAAAAGACACCAAGAGCAGTAAAGAGTTTTTGGCTAAAATAAATGTAGAATTTCATGATAGAGCACTTTTTGCAAACCAAAAGAGATTCTATAAAAGGTCATGGAGGGTTGGTGCTGCTAGGAAACCTATGGACAAATCCAATGAGACATGCTTTCCCCATGTGGTAAACTTGGGCATTTTCAAAAAGACTGCCCAAATACCAAAACTTCCTCACCATCCTATCCTTCATCCAACAAAATCTACAACAAAACCACGGTTCAAACAAATTCCTCTTCTTTATCACATCAACACAATCAACCTGCTAATAATGGTCAAAAAGATTATAAGGTCATGTACAAAGCTCTTAAAGCTGAACTGGCCTTACTCGCTCAAAAGATTGAGGTTGTGTTAAAACAAAAGAGTGAAAAGGGTTGGTTGTTGAGTCATTTGATTGGGATGAAGAATCATCATCTTCAGAGGATGAGGGTACTACAACAGTCAAGGAATTTATGGCCATCGCTGATGATGAACCCGTTGTGGGAAAGACTGATGCCAAATCAGGTTAGTGGGTTGAAATCACCATGGAAAAGGTACAACGACTTCTTACTATGAGTGATGGTGATGAAAGGAAACATGTTCTTGATTATACAAAAGTTTACCTCCATTATATAGAGGATCAAAGGAAAAACTTGCTCAGCAAGTTCAACTCTCTTAAACAAGAGTTGTCCTTATGTAAATTTTAACTCATTGGCCTCAAAAACATCAAAGTCCAAAACCTTACCCTTCAAGATAAAGTTACCAGATTAAATCTGGATAATGAATCACTAAAGGATGAATTCTCTAACTTAAGAAGGGTCATTGAGAAATAGACTTCAAGCATAATTTCCTTAGACCAACTGCTTAGTGAGCAAGTACCTGACAACATTGTTCGTGCCCTGGGCGGAAGAGGAAAATGAAAAGACATAACTTCTTCAAAGGATGTTGTGTTCATAAGGGCTAAAGACTCTCCCATTAAGAATTCACATGAATGTACCTCTGACAATGAGTTTGTTAATGATAATCATGACCCTCTGCCTCTATTACCTAAACTTTCTAGGGTTGATCCCATTGGTACACCAAAAGGTGTTACCTCTACTGATTTAGTTTAGACCTCCACTATCTTTGATAAGACAAAAAGATTTGCTAAGAAAGAATCACTGATCAAATCAGTTAAGAAAAAGGCTCAACCTAAGACTCCTACTGTCCCTGACCTAAGTCTTGAAAAGAAGGTTGAATCAACAAAATCACAACACATCACTTTATCTACTTAAGATATGATATCTTTTTTCACAAATAAACTTCATCAAACAGCCAAATGCACAATGACATCATGGCAGCTGGTTCCAAGAACTTCCATCAATGCTTGCACCAAGTAGCTATGCATAATGGAAATCACGTTTCATGAGACACGTTGACACAAAACCAAACAGAGATCTGCTAAGGCAATGCATTGAAAAAGGTCCAAATGTATTTGTTCAAGTGAAAAAAACCCGTAGAAGGTGAAAAAACTAAACAAGCAGAAGTATTCATTGTTGAAACCTATCAAAACACCACTGATGCAGTTCGGAAGTTAATTGATGCTGAAGTAGAGGCAGTTCATATGATACTCAATGGGATTGGTAATGACATATATTTTCTACTGTAGATGGTTGTCCAAATGCAAAGGAAATATGGATTGCTATTGAGCGCTTGCAGCAAGGAGATTCTATCAACATACAAGATGTAAAGACTATGTTGTTTTAGGAATTTGGTAAGTTCACTTCAAGGGACGGGGAATCAATTAAGTCATATTACACAAGGTTCTACAAGATGATGAATGAAATGGTCAGGAACAAGTTGATGGTTGACACCATGCAGGTGAATGTTCAGTTTCTACAACAACTTCAACCAGAATGGTCAAGATTTGTGACAATTGTCAAGCAACAACATAATATGGACAAAGCCTAATATCACACACTCTTTGACATTCTAAAGCAACATCTAAATGAAGTTAATGAAATTTGAGCTGAAAGAATAGCTAGGAATGCAAATCTACTTGCACTTGTTGCTGCTACTCAGAATTATCCAGATGACTATTATCAAGCACCTGAAGCACCAAAACCTTACAAAACCCATGCACCTTCACCAAGACAAACAACATCAACCAGATCACATGTTACTACCAAAAACAAAGGAAAAGACATTGTCAAATCACCTTCACCTCCATCTGAGTCAGCATGCAAAGAAGATAGTAATGAAGAACAGGCTCAGATGGATAAGCAGATACATAAAAGTTTGGCACTCATTGCAAAACACTTCAAAAACATCTACAAACCTACCAACAATAACCTCAAGACATCATCAAACACCAGGAATAAGAATATGTACACTTCTCCAAGTACTGGGAATGACAAACATATTAGGGCAGTTTAGGAATCAAAGGACAGTTACTATTGCTGGGAATAAGGAACCAGTAGGAACTCAGGTAGTGCAACAGTCTGGGATACAGTGTTATAATTGCAAAGGGTTTGGGCATTATGCAAAGGAGTGTAGATCAGCTAAGCGGGTTAAAGATTATGAGTATCACAAGAAAAAGATGCTGCTATGCAAGAAAGAGGCTGCAGGGATTTAGCTGAGTGCAAAACAAAGTGAATGGATTTAGGACACATATGATGAACCTAATGTAAGGAGTTGCATTGTAGTACTCACAATGTATAGCTATCACTTAAAGAAGTTATATTGTAGTGCTTAGTGTCACGTGCAAATGCAGATGTGGATAGTATTCTTCAATCACTACAGTGCATGATTAAGTCACAAATTTGGGGGATTGTACTTTAGTTTCAAGTTTGGTATAACGGGTTTACTCCATGAGTAGTTACTACAAAGAGCCGACAGAATTGAGGTTGGTAAAGTTAGTCAAAGGGATTAAAAGAGTAGAGATGTGATCAGCAATCGATTCTCATAGGAGAGACTTAGGCTATTAAACGATAATGATACTTCATAGTCTTAGCAAAATTTTCAGAGTTCCTCAACGAGCTGAGAAGTAATAATTATTTAGAATTCAGAAATCACAAACTAGAAGAATTCTATGATGAAAAAAGGAATCCCTCAAAACTTCTCATCTCCATGCACCCTTGAACAAAATGGTGTAGCTGAAAGGAGAAACAAAACCATGATTGAAGCAACTAGAATTTTGTTAAATGGTTCAAAACTTCCAAAATAATTTTGGGGTGAAGCTGTGAACATTGCTTGCTACACTCAAAACAGATCAATCATTGTGAAGAGACATAGGAAAACATCATATGATGTCTTCAGAGGAAGATCTCCTAATATTATCTTTATGTGTTTGGGTGTCCATTATTCATTCACAATCACATAGATCATTTAGGAAAATTTAATGAAAAGGCTGATGATGGATTCTTTCTTGGGTACTCTCCTATAGCTAAACCTTTCAGAGTATTCAACATCAGAAGATAAGAATTAGAAGAAACATTTCATGTCACCTTCAATGAAGCTAATGAAGTAATCAAAAACACCAATACCGAAGGAGATGATGTTAACTTCAATGAGAACATATCTTTCCCTAATGATGAATTATTGGTCCCAAGAAAATCCCCAATCAATACACAAGGTATGATGACTCTATACCTTATGTACCAGCTTTTGATCCTCTTTTAACAAACAACATCACCATTGTCCCTGATCTCATCACACCCTCAACTGAAATCATTTGTCCTACTTCTGAGTTACTTGATTCACCAGCAACTAATGATCATCCTATCACCTTTAAACCCAATGAACCAGAATTAGCTAAACCTCCCTAATTCCTCAAGACAAATGGTCTAGAGATAAACACGTACTCTTGGTGCATATTCTTGATGAACCAAATGTTGGGGTAACCACCAGAAGCAGAGTTAGAGACTCTGAAGCTACATCAGCCCATAAATGTCAAAGATTAAACCTAAAAGAGTAATTTATGTTCTTCAAGATGAAGGGTGGGTTATTGCTATATAAGAAGAACTGAATCGGTTTGAAAGGAACAAAGTATGGACACTTGTTCATGCTCCTTGTGGTAAAACCATTATTGGAACCAAATGGATCTTCAAAAATAAGATGGATGAGAATAGTATGGTAATCAGAAATAAAGCAAGGTTGGTTGCTTAGGGATATAGAAAAGAGGAAGGGATTGACTATGATGAAACTTTTACACCTGTTGCAAGACTTGAAGCCATCAGAATATTTCTTGCATATGCTACCTACAATGGTTTCATGGTATAACAAATGGATGTGAAGAGTGCTTTTCTCAATGGGAAGCTCACTGAAGAAGTGTATGTTCAACAACCACTTGGGTTTGAAAGTATTGAATTTTTAAACTATGTTTGCAAGTTGGATGAAGCTCTCTATAGGCTGAAACAAGCTCCCATAGCATGGTATAAAACACTATCTAAATTTCTTATTCAACACAAGTTTATTAGAGGTACCATTGATAACACTCTTTTTACCTATAAGTCTAAGGTGATGTCATAATTGTATAGATCTATGTGGATGATATCATTTTTGGGTCAATTAATTATAACCTTAGTAAACAATTTGCTAAACTAATGACCAAAAAGTATGAGATGAGTATGATGGGAGAATTAACATATTTTCAAGGATTTCAAATAAAAAAACTTTTAAAGGAATTTCAATTTGTCAAGAAAAATATGGTAAAGATTTACTCAAGAAATATGATCTAGCTGATTGTGCCTGAGTGAAATGACCCATGCTTCCTCCAAATAATTTAGGCCATGATGAGTTAGGGACTCAGGGGTCTCAATAAATGAGACTCAGTTCAGAGGCATAATAGGGTCACGGATATATTTAACAACTAGCAAACCTGATATCTATTTCTCCACATGTCTCTGTGCAAGGTACTAAGCTAGTCTCAAGGAATCCCACCTTGTAGTTGTTAAAAGAATTTTCAGGTATCTAAAAGGGACTTCAAGTTTAGTTCTCTAGTATCCAAAAGGATAAGGCTTTAATCTCAAGGCACATTCAGACTCTGACTATGCAGGCTACAACATAGATAGGAAAAGTACTTTAGAAGGTTCTTAAATTCTTGGTGAAGAGCTGGTTTGTTGGAGGGATAATTTAGATTTGAAATTCAAATCTTATGAGATAAGGATAACATGTTGAGTTGTCATTAATGTGATGGAAAGGAGCCTTTGGCTTGAGATTCAAATTTGAGATCTTAAGGATAAGGATGAGTTGGCAATGGGTTGGAGTGATGTGATGGTTTGGAGCCTAAAGATCAAATTCAAATTTGAATGGTTGATATATGTAGTGAGGTGGCAAAGTGTATGAGGGAAGCTTTGGTGATTTAAATTTAATTAAAAGAAGGGTTTGTAGTGTATGTAAGTATGGGAGAAATTTATGAAGAAAGCTTTGAGAGAGAGAGTGTGTGTGTATTTTGAATTCAAATAAGAGTGTATGTGAGTGAAGAAATGTAGAAGATAATGAATAGAGAATATGTGGAAGAGATTGTTGTGATTTGATGGAAATGAGCCTTTGTGAGGAATGTAGAGGACAACAAGTATAATGTGTAAGAGAATATGAGTTGTCATGTGAAGGATAAACTTAGGGAAGGTTTATGTGGTAAGGTTTAAGCTTGGAGAAGGTGTTGGTGATGAAGAAGAGAATAATCAAAGAATTGATTATTAATTAATCACATTGCCATTAAGAAAGAAAAGAGTTGGGCAATAATGATTAAGGAATGATTTTGGGATTGGTATAGAATGTTTGTAGGATTGTGTGTGAAGGTGTATATAATCATTGGTTCGGTAGAAGATGTAACACCCCGTAAAAATTCTCAGGTCATTAGTTTACCTTTTACATGCATTATTTTTAACTATTACTTTTAGTGATCAATTTACCATAAAACCAGGAAGTTATCCCGCATATAACTGAAAACCGTCATTAGACGCGTTCCGGCTTTCGAATAAGTGTAGTCTTTTTACAACTATAATATTTTGACTTATCGAGCATATATTTAAATTTATTATATTTTTATTTTTAGTCGTCGAGCATTTTTAACTTTTCAGGTTACGTAAACGTCACTAGGATCCTTACTTGTGCATGCATGTAAATAGCTAGACTTCTTAAATAAATATCTGGTTGCATGAGATTTCAAAAATATTAATCAAATTGGTCCCCTCCCCTTGGTCCTTGTGGTTCGTCCCTCCTACCCAACCCAAGACAACATTGTTGTGAATAAAATGCTAAGGCATTCCCACTGTTAGTTATATGGTTCCCACTGCTAGAGATTTTTCCCACTGTTAGTGTATCTCTACCACTGCCAAGGTTTCCACTACTTAAAGACTTTCCACTACTAATTGAAGATAAGGATTACTCAGAGTCAAAGACGCGTATTGTTATGTTTAGAATGTATCTTGTGTATATCTCTTTTATTTAGGAGATACAGTTTAGGTCTTATCTTGTACAGGGCTCCTTGTGCTATAA
>BQNB010211385.1:0-10203 GCA_026074375.1 Tanacetum coccineum
TTGCTTTGGTTTAAAGCGATTTTCTAGAACCCGACGGAAAATACTCACTATACTATAATTGTTTCTATCCTTATTAGTACGTATTTATATTATATATATTTTATACGTGTTGGTTCGGACGGGATCAATTTTTGGCGCCGCTGCCGGGGAGAGGTGTAGCGATTTTTTACGGGATTGTTCGTGTTCGAGCCTTGAAGATCCTTTCTTCAGAAAGTTTATTTTCGTTCTTATAAAAATATAAAAATCCAAAAATATTTTTATTTCCATTTAAAAAAAAATAATAATAAAACAAAAATAAAAAATAAAAAAATAAAAAAAATAAAAAATCTTCTTTTTTAATTAAGAAATAAAAGTCACCAATTGGTAAAAATACCAAAATATAACATTCTCAACGGAGGTGTTATCATAATAAATTTCGGTGAACTTGTTGGTTCCCAAATCGAACTAAAGATTCAACACTTACCATTTGTGTCTCTACGAAGTACGACTCACCTTGAAAAGCAATTTTTGAGAGCTACCGTGAAGTAGTTGATTATTTGGTTTAAGTCTCTTCCGTGTAACCGTTAAAATTCATTGTAAAAAAAAAAAAAATTGAATTTTTCTTTAAAATAAATATAAAAACCCCAAAAATAATCTCCGTAACCTAAAATCCGTTTAATTCTTTCTTCTTATCCTCTTAATTGTTTAATTCTTCAACATGTCATTTTTTCAACCTTGCTACGAGTGTGGAGAGCCATTTGTCGGTTCATTTTGTCTACGATGTAATCCGAATTCTTTCGACAACTCTCTAAATTTTTCCGACCCACATCAACAATATTCGACATATTTTTGTAATAATTATGGTAACAATCATTACGACGGTTTCGATTGTCCATCGCGAGTCCCGTTTAATTTTGAACCGGAACCGTGTAACAATCAAAACTTTAGTGATAATTATGAACCATATGATTTACAAATGAATGTCAATATATTTGTTGTACCATTTGTGGTGATTTACATGACGATTCTCAATGTACACAATTATGGTGCGATCATGGTGAGCCGATTTGCGAAAATTACGGGGGATACAATATGATTAGCAATGTACTCAAGCCCGAAGAATAAAACGAAACGGAATATGAGAGATTTAAGAGATTTAACGAGAAAAATCAATGCAAAATTTAACGATACGTTTAAAGAAATTTTTTGGAAAATTGAACCTCTAACAAAAAGAAGAAGAGAAACGAATTTTTTAAGAGAAGAAGCCGCGAGGCAAGAAGAAAGAAAACCGAATTGCCAAAGAAAAGGAGCCGGAGTTTAGAGCTAAACTAAAAATCAAGAGTGCTTCAATATCGAAGAAAAGAATCTATTCCTCTATTTTCTTTCTACTCGTGCAAGGAAAACTTCCGAATTGACCGACTTTAAGTAATATCATCACAATTTCTACTAAACGTATTCTTTTATCGGATTTTGAAATTTCACCCGTCACTCCAAATGTGGAAACCGTTAACTCTCTAAGTATGGGGGATAAGCATCTTGACACCTCAAAAGATTCACTTGAATCTAGTGTTAAAGATCCTATTCCAATCCCAAGTGAGTCTAACGATACTTCTAACGGTGCAAGGGATTCGCTTCTTAATGATGATAAATTTCAAAGAGCTCTTAATGATTGGTGTAATCTTGCACAACAAAATTCGATGCTTTCCATTAAGATGATGACGAGGAGTATACTATTACAATCACACCCGTCTTACCAACCGAGGAGCCCGATAACTCTCTAAGTATGGGGGACGAGCATCTTAGCACTATTCCAGAAAAGGAATCGGACGAATTCATAAAGTTTAGTGTTAAGGACCTTGTTCCAATTCCAAGTGAGTCCGAGGATTTATCCGATATTGAAAGTGAGTGTGATATGCCCGTTTGTGATGATTTTATGACTTTTTCTAATCCTCTCTTTGATTCTAACGACTATTTTACCTCTAGTGATGACGAGTCACTTTCTGATGAGGACGTTCTGGAAGAAAATTTTAAAATTTATTCGAACCCTCTTTTTGATGAAGAAATCATTTCTACTAAGATAGATCCGCATCACTTTAATGCAGAATCTGATCTTATAGAATCTTTGCTTAATCAAGATACTTCAATAGTTTCTTCTCTTAAGTTTGATTCTCTTCTTGAGGAGTTCTCCGGTGAACTCATTCATATCAATTTGATTTCTCCAGAAATTGATGAAGCCGACTCTGATCCAGAGGAAGAAATTCGTCTTGTTGAGAAATTGTTGTATGATAATTCATCTTCTCGACCTCCGGAAGAACTTAATTCTAAAAATTCTGATGTTGTAATCGAATCTTTCTCCCCATCTCATATCCCCGTTGAGGATAGTAACTCTCTTATGGAGGAGATAGATGCATTTCTTGCTCCGGATGACTCGATACCACCGGGTATTAAGAATGACGACTATGACTAGGAAAGGGATATTCTTTTTCTTGAAGAATAGCTTAGCAATGATTCCCTTTCCCTTCCCGAAATTGAGTCATTTCATTTTGATCGTTATTATGATCCATCACCTCCTCGTCCTCCTGCGAAACCACCAGATGATGATGGAATTCACTTTGATATTGAGCCCGATACAGGGTTTTGAATGCTAATGTGATGGATGATATTTTTGAACATTATGTTCTTATGCCTAGTATTTTACCAACCCATCCCACCCATTGTCCAGTGATTGACACTTTGCTTTCAATTTCATCCGAAAATGAGAACAAAGTTTTCATTTATGGTATTCTTGCTTCTAATGAGGAGAAATCTCCTCATCTCTTATCTCATCGGGGCTTTAAAGCTTACCAGATCATTTCTGATTTTTCTGAAAGCCCGATGATGATTTATGGAAGGGACAGTCCTATCTTGGATGTTTCATTTCTCCATTTCTATCCTCTTTGACCAACTCAAGTATGGGGGATCGAGTCAAGCTTAGTGACTCATTAATAAACAAGCGTTTCATGGGTAGCAACCCATGCTTATCTTAATATAATAGTAGTAATGAATAAGTGTGACGTGAGGAGGTTCGCCTCTTCCTTTCTCGTGTTTCGTGGTTTGTGTTGTATGTCCAGGATTGCCCCTGATTATGAAGACTCTCGTGCTCATGGTTTTGTCCTTGGTTCACTCGATCTTCAATCCTTAGCATGACTATGGGAATCTAATATCCTAAATCTTATCGACTAACATTTATCTTTGAGCATACTTAATAAACGACTTTAGATTTACGTAGAAATCCTTCTTAAAACATTGAGGACAATGTTCAATTCTAGATATGGGGGGAATCGTATATGATTGGATTGTGGCCGGCAGTCGTGTTTTCCGACGGAATTCCCGTTTTTTTACCAACAAAATACCTCAAAAAAATCGAAAAAAATTTAAAAATTTTCAAAAATAAAAAAGAGTTTGCTCAAAAATCGTTTGTCTTTCCTGTGTGTAGAAATATGAATAAATTTTTGACTCTCGATTGAGGGGTTGAGCTCGTAGCTGTGTCCCTTTAACCTTTATTAAACGTGTCTAAGCTAGTGTTTTGGACTGGCATTTCGCGGATCTTTTTATTATATGATTTTAAATATTCGAAAGAACGCAGGTAAATGATTAAGTTAATTATGAGTATGATTGCTATAACAAGGATTATTTGAAATCTTATAGACTGCATTAAGTGGTATTTTTTTTTGTGGCTTTTTCTACCATAAGCTCCTCACCTGACTAATAATTAAGTGCTTATGTACTGAAAAATTAAACTTAAATTAACAATTTTTTTATGTAGTTGATAACAATTAATTTATTTAGTCTTAGTTAAAAATTTTATATTTAAATTTTTCTAATAAAGAAATTTTCGCTATATCGTTGGTAATATATAAGTGTATAAATAAAATTAAAAAATGATTAGGGTATATATTAATTATAATAATGTGGGCTGATAAAACTTATACTGCTCTTGCCGGCTCACAACCGAATTGTGACAGTCTTCCTAAATAAGGCACATAGTAATTATACGAGAATTGATAATTGTTTGTTGCATCTTTGTAGTCGGCTCACAACCGAGGTGTAGCCTTCAAAATGAGGTCGAGGATTTCCTTGGTTTATAGGATTGATAATTTTAATAAATGTAATATATGTGTTTTAATAAATTATATCGGAAAATCTTTGCTTCTTAAATTTTAAATAGCTTTTGAACTAAGGACTATTTCATTTTATGTTGGTGATTTTTCTAATGAATTGTTTATTTTAATAGGAAGCCTAAGAGTTTTTAAACCGAAGGTCCGTTGAGTTCTGATTCTATTATCTGTGGGGTGTCAAATTGCTGGTCACCTAAGCCTGGTCTCGCGCTTGGATGATTAGATTTGTGCCCCGAGAGATAGTCCATCTTACATGGAATGAGCTCGCCCTCAAAATCATAAATTCTTGGGTGGAAGGGAAGTATAAAATTATTACAATTGCGTTAAAAACGGTTGATCCATATGGTTTGAAATTCGAAATAAGCACATTCACCTTTGTTATAATAAAGTGGTGGGGTGATATGTTCACAATGTGACAGAATGGTGTAGTGTGTTAGCAGCTGTAAACGTATAGGTTTCACGGTGATTTCATGTTTAGCCTTGGGTTTGCGACTAAGTGAAAAATCAGAGGTGGACGGTGATGAATTTATCCCGTTTAGGCATTTTAGGATCGAAGTGATTCTTGTTACTATGACCCGATAGGTTATGAAAAATAACGAAAGTCATAGACATTCTAGTTAGAAGATAAGAAAAAGGAACAATTTTAAAAAAAATGTGTTTTGGCCGGTACGGTTAATTAGGGGTAGATTTATAAAAAATGGTCAAAACGGGGCTTTACTCAAAGCTATTAAAGGTCTTAATTCCTTAAGATGCACACTTAGCAACTTTTCAAGGTAATTAGTCGAGGGGGATTGGAGGACTCTTAGTTTTCTAATAGTGTTTTCTTATAGCATTGATGTCTGAGGTACACGGACAATAGTTTGTATGGGTGGTTTTGGTATTTTGCTGGTTTACAATACCTTTTTACCTAAATATAACGAGTTTAAAAGACCAAGAAACGAAACATTAAAATGCCAAATATATGTTTTGTTTTGCTTTGTATATGTGCAAGGTTCTCGAATATTGCACGGAAGGTCAAAAATGAAGCCAAAACCGAGCACGAGAATGGTCTAGTGCGTGAAAAGTCGAAGCCGCGAAGACCGGGGGAAGAGGGATAAGGGGCTTAAAGCTCCCAAGGGTATTGGCATTGGTATACCACTTGGGGTGGCGGAGCGTGGTTTGCTTTAGCACCTTTTCTCCTTTGGTTGATCGACTATAGTTGAACCAATCATATATATCCTCTTCCAGTATCGCTATTAAAGCGTTTTACTCTTTGAGGCCTAGGGGGGTTCACGGCACCCGTTAGTCCTGATATGGTGGACACGGTTTGTCGTTGGTCGGACTAGGAGGTGGCCAGGTCGGGGCTCATCTCCGCATATGCACACGACATTGCCGTACTCCAGTTTCTCCAGGATGGCCGGATTCCTCCTTGTCTCCCGGTACAAGATAAGTACCTAAATAGCTCCCAAAACTAAATTTCCACGCCCAAATCAAAATTGTCAAGATTCATCTGTCCACTGTCTACCCTGCAACCAAAAGACACATACCCTATCTTAACTTTCCCCATAACCCGGACTTCCATCTGTATACCTTTTTTGCCCAGATGATGGTCAAAGAGGATTGACACCTTGGCCAATCCTAGGATTCAGGATTGGACCGATTGACATGGACTAAAAGCAATGGCTATGATGAAGCTCTAAAGAAGCACAAATTGCGTTTCAAACGGCCTCTGAGTGAATGGGTGAATGCCTCTCCTCAAATAAGCATCACCTTGCACCTTTATTTTTTATTATAGGCTTTCATTTTCATTGTAACAGTTAATGTAGTAGTAGGTGTAGAGTAGTCTTGTTTTTAAAATTTATTTACGAGCTTATTTGGTTATTACTTATTGGATTTTAAATTTCAACCATTGTAATTCTTGTAAGGTTTATTGAAAGTTCAGTTGTTAATGTGTTATGCCAAACCTGTTTGTACTCTTTATGTCTGTATGTTAAAACTGTTTTCACAAGTCATTTTTACAAGCTTTTGTAAACTCACTAATTACTTAGTTAAGCCGTTCTCAATAGATTAACTGATGTTTTCTATTGCATATATATCTCTAAATAACTGTTCTGAGCTTTTAGGAAGATAAGCCAAAAAGGTGAAGGGCTTATAGGTTTTTATAGCTTGTGAAATCAAGCTAGAGCTTTGTAGATGGCTCTTTGAGGCATTTTAGTCCCTTGTTTAAGCAAAGGACCAAAGGTGTGGTGTATTATTTCATTTTAAAAGCTTAATTTCTGTTTTGCTTAATTCTGCTTATTATGTGCTTATTGCTTGCCTTTTTTGATTGCGTATATTTGCTTTATTCTGTCCTAATAGTAGTTTCTTTGCTTTGTTTAAGTTAGTTTAAAGCTGCGTGATTATAAGATTTCATATATGCATCTACCTATTTTATGGTCAAAAATGCTTAATTGCTTTATTCCTTTTTAAGTGCTTATTTTCTCTTTAGTTATTTGTTATTGTCTTATTATCTTTTAGTTCTTATCTGGTTTTATCATTCTTATCTTAGTTTTTGATATGTTTTTTGCTTAAAAATGGATTTACAAGAAGTTAAAGGGGTTGTTTGGGAAAAGGTCTCCTAAAAAAAAAAACAATGGGTCAAAATTACAGTATAATTGTTTTTAGGGTGCAAGTCTCCGTTTCCATAAGCATTATTTGGTCTAAACAATTAGTTTTTATATGTTGTAATTGGTGATTAGGTTTTGTAAGTTTGTTTCGCCCAATAAATTCCAAGTCTGCTAGTTTTTTTTTTGTCCAAAATTGCTAATTTGTGTAAGTTTCTTAAGGTGTGTGTTTAGAGCTTAAGAATGGGTCCTTTTATAGTATCATTGTGACATCTATTGGGAGTTCTTTTGTTTTGAAATAACCTTTGTAAAGTATTTGAGCTCAAGAGTTAGTCACTATGACTAGTTATTGTGTAGGGTGTTCTTAATTGTCAATTGTGTTGGTCAGCGTCTTGGTCTCATCCTTGCTTAAACTTTGGTTGATTTTCATTGAAATTTGCTTAATTATGGTGACGTTTTCAATCTGTTTTATAGTATTTAGAGTTGCTAAAGTGATTTTGTGTCTTTAAAATTAAGATGCAAAAAGGGCAATTTGAACTCAAAAAAAAGCTCAAAAACAATAGTTTAAAGTATGTCATTTTTCCTTTACCTTTTTTTTGCTTAATTTTCCTTTACTGATTAGCTTATTTCTTTGCTTATTTGTCTTAATTAGCTTATGTTCTTTACCTATTTTCACTTTTTAGCTTTATTTCCTGTGCTTATTAGTCTTACTTTTAGCTTAAAAATCAGTGTAAGTCTTTAGAATCTGTTTTTTAAAGTCTTCTGTTCTTCATGCTTTTAAATCAAAAATTTTAGCTTATTTCTATTAGCTTATTTTTAGTAATAAGTGCTTATTAGGTTTAGATTTTAAGTTTTTGTGTTAGCTTAGTTGCCTTTTCTCTTAGCTTTATTATGTCTAAAAAACCAGAACAGTTTTGTAGTGGGCACTTAGTCTTATAATAAGCCATTGTGTCATCTTGTGTTTGCTATTTTTTAAAGTTTTGTAAAAAAATTCTTTTTTTAAAGTTTGTTATTTAAGCGTAATAGTTTACTGTGTAAAAGAAATATAAAAAAAAAAAGTTTTACAAAAAGGGAAGCACAAGGGTTCGAACCTTGTGTCATCCTCCTTTACCTAGCCTAACATCTTTATACCCACACACACTATCAACTGCCCATGGGCGTCTTTTTCGTTTGTATTTTTGTCTATATTAATATTTAACCCTTATTTCCAGTTTTAGGCATATTTTCTTTGAGCCTTATTTAGCAGCTTTATAGCACTAGATTATTTCCTGTTCTTATTTTCTTAGATTAGTTATAGCTAAAAGTATTTTTTGTAATTTTCCTGGATTTTTTTGCTACTAACTTGCGATTTACTATTTTTATTATTTTATTTAGTTAAAAGTGTTTTTTATTTAATATACAATTAAATAAAAGTCAAAAATATATATTATTTTTTCTAATATTATTTTTAATCATTTAGACACTGTAAAAAATTAAATTTGCATTGGTAGGGATTGAAAACTTTGATAATTTATTAGGGTTTTTTAATGCGGGGTTTTGTTTCCCATTATTTATTTGGTGTTTTAAACGTACTTGCTAGTGTTTTTTAGCTTGCCTTTATTTGTTTTTGATGGTATTAGTTGAATTAAAATCCAAAGCAAAATCATTGATTTATTTTAATCACGAGATCACAAACTTAATCTTGATTTTCCAAATTCACACCTAGTCGGCAGATACGACTCGGGAAGGTTTTGAATTTTATTTGGGTGAAAGTTAATCTTCTTATAAAACACTTTGTGGAATTGCTTCTCTTATTCGTGATATAGGGGGTGGGGGTGTGGTGGCTAGTTGTGTTGAGATGTGTTTCATATATAGTTATATATATATATATATATATATATATATATATATTATACTTTATTATAGTATATTGTTTATATCTAAGGATTCAAATGCATATATTCATTTATATAATTTTTAAAATAAACTGTATTTTAAAACTTGAATCGATCTATGGAATCGGAAAAATATTTAGAAGGGCAATCTATGCAAAGACCACCACTATTTGAAAGTGATGGATTTATTTATTGGAAAAATAGATTCGAAACTTATGTGAAATCAAAAGATCTAGATCTTTGGCATGTTATTACCTATGGTGATTTTCCTCCTATTCAAAATAATCCCGAAACTAAAAAGGATGAAATTGTACCATTTGATAAACAAAACGATGATCTTAAAAAGAAACTTGCAAAAAATAATGAAGCTAAAATGGTAATTTATAATGCTTTACCACGTAAAGAATATGAAAGAATTTTTATGTGTAAAACCGCAAAAGAAATTTGGGATACTTTATTAATCACTCACCAAGGTAATAGTCAAGTCAAAGATAATAAAATAGATCTTCTTGTTCAACAATATGAACAATTTACGATTCTGGAAGAGGAATCGATAGATAATGCTTTTGCTAGATTTAACACTATTATTACTAGTCTAAAAGCACTTGATGAAGGTTTTTCTAGCAAGAATTATGTTAGGAAATTTCTTAGGGCACTTCATCTAAAATGGCGCGCAAAGGTTACGGCTATTGAAGAATCAAAAGATTTAACATCTCTATCACTTGATGAACTTATTGGAAACTTGAAAGTTTATGAAGTAATAATTAAAAATGATTCCGAAATGGTCAAAGGTAAAAGAGAACAAAATAAATCTCTTGCTTTGAAGGCCAAAAAGGAATCAAGTGATGAAGATAGCTCGAATTCCGATAGTGAAGACGAAGAATACTTCATGGCCGTAAAAGAATTCAAGAAATTTTTCAAAAGACGAGGAAGATTTGCAAGACAACCACGAGATGAAAGAAAGTCATTTCAAAGAAGTAGAAGTGACAAAGATGGTAAAAGTGAAATAAAATGCTTTAAATGTGGAGATCCAAATCATTTCATCAGAGAATGTCCAAAGTCGTCAAGAAGCATTAATCAAAAAGCTTTCGTTGGAGGAGCATGGAGTGATAGTGGCGAAGATGAGGAAGAAAAGGCTAAAAATGAAACTTGTCTTGTAGCTCAAGCATCAATTGAAATATGATTAGGAATAAACTTAGAGCCCGACAAATAGATTAAAGATAGTGGATGCTCGAAGCATATGACGGGTAACCGAAAGTTGTTTTCTACATACAAAGCGTACAACGGAGGGAACGTCATTTTCGGAAGCAATTGACGAGGAAACATCATAGGCAAAGGTACGATTTCTCATGACTCCCTAATTATTGAAAATGTTGAGCACGTAGATAATTTAAAATTTAATTTGCTTAGTATTGGTCAAATATGTGATAATAAATGCAAAGTAGTATTTACCGAACATGATAGAGAAATAATCAAAGACGAAAATGTCATAGGTAGAGAAATTAGAAAAAGAGGACTATATGTGATGAAATTAAGAAATAAACCGGAAGATGAAATATGTCTTGCAACTTTAGACGAAAACTCAACTTTATGGCATAGGAGATTAAGTCA
>BQNB010211392.1:0-10203 GCA_026074375.1 Tanacetum coccineum
TATCCTTTCTACACAATCACGTTTCCTTAGACATATCAACAGCGATACAGACAAAAGCTGGTTTTCTAAGACCTAACGTGCACATCCGTCATAAGAAGCAACACCACTAAGATCTACATTCTAGGTTTCATACAATCATAAATAAACACAATAGGAGGTTTAGCCAAGCATGCTAAAGATAAAGCAAGAACAATAAATCAAACAACACATAGACATATTAAATGATTAAGTAAATTTTACTTGATTAAAACATGAATTGGAAGAAGTACAATAGGGTTTTTAGGCCCTAAAATTGTCTTCTACAGCTGCTAAACAAACTAAGGTTCGTACCCTCTTTTTATTCTAAAGTTACACACTCAAAACCCTAAATTCAGGTTTGTATATATAGGAAAAACGACGCGACGGCGTCGCGTTTTAGTTGTGACGCCGTCGTAAGATGAATCTTCTAGATCTGCATTTGAGTCGGTGCGGGCTGACGCAGTCTTGAATGATGTGACGCCGTCACTTGATGAGGTGTGACGCGTCGTGTATGCCTTGTGACGCCGTCTCCAGGCTCTGTAAGTACAAATCTTTAAGAGTCTTGGTGTTGGTTTGTAATCTCGTCCGTTTCTTCTCCAAATGAGCCCAAGTCATGTGTAATTCATCCAAATATGTCATCCAAATGAGAAATACCTGAAAAGGAACTACTAGTACGCTATATTTATGTTGCATAAACACAAACGAAATTAGTGGGTTAAACGACCCGCGAGACAAGTGTAAAAACCTGACACCTCATCAAAAAATACCCCACATTTAGAGAATTTGCTTGTCCTCAAGCAAAGGGCTTTTCAACTATACAATAACAATATGAGGGTCATTTTACCTATCTTTAAAAATATTCTACAACAAGAACCTCCGAAGACCTCGTAAATAAAAGCAGGGAAAATAACATACTAAGCACCTCAACATAAGTGTTTTGGATTCTCATACTCATCTTTCCTCTCGGGTGTAAAATGAATTATAACATATGGGGAAACGGAAAAATCACACACACTACCTATCATAGCCTATAACTTACCATAGGCTTTGTAAAGGAACCAACCTCTACCGCTACGTGCAAGAATTATTCATCAACAAACTAAGTGGTCCTTTAAAAGGGCTAAAGGTGTTTAGGTGTAAGATAACATAGAGGGAAAACGGAAAAGGATAGATACATTTGGGTTGCTTTGTGTTAATCTGAGTGGAAGGGTAGCTACTTATGTTTCAGACACAATACAAACGTTTGTTTGGCTGCTAATACCAAGACTACGGACAAACGATATACAAACTCTATAAAACTCTAAATCAATCCTCTATCTTAATTCTTTCTCACTTTTTATAACCATAATCCAGTCACAGAGGTCTATAACCACGTACCCCCTACACTTGAGCTATTTACACATGCTCGAAATATACAATCTAACTATAACGCCGAATGAGGATGGATAAAAAATAACAATTAGTGAGATCATTTGACCGAACAAATGGGGAGAATTACTTAACGTTTCCTTCTTCCCCATTCTTTCTGCGCAATAAATACTACCATGAATCCCAATCGTCCCAAAACTGTATTTACAAGGAAGGACATAGCAACCGTGTTCTTAATAATTAACTTGGGTTATCACAATAATGTACTAAAGGTGAGTACATATAAGGTAGGCTAATGCTTTTTGGGTGTAACGATTGGTTTAAGGGTAATAATGCTCTTCATTAATAGTTTGGATTAACCAGAAAATTACGAGAACTGTGAAAAAGGATAGGCTCGGAGGATTGTATTAGGGTATCCTGCACTAAAAGTGAGTGCATGGCAAGGGTGTGGGATAGTTATATGATCGGTGTGACCATTATAACAATTACAAGTTTAAAACATGGGTTATTCCTAATGCCTCTTTATCAAGCAAATCCTAATACTTATTATGCGGTCTCGGGATGCATCACTAAAACAATTCTAGAATTTAATATGCTACTGGTACACTCATATGAATTTTACTAGCACCAGACATTCAGAAAAGGCGACGAAGACCACACATACACATCCGTAACGACAGAATAGACACATGTGACTGCTCACTCCTTAACTCAAACCGGGTAAAGATAAAATCATCTTGGGTTACCGATGATAGGTACCTGAATTCCTAAAGATCTAAGGGCGAACCTCACATTTTTTTAATTAGGGTGGGAATTTTAAGGGTTTTTGTGCTAGTCATATAAATTCCTATCCATGGGACGCTAATAATACTTGGTTTTCGTTGGTATGTGTCATAAAAAAAATTAAATTTTGGTAAAAATCACCCTTTTATGCTATGTTTTGATATATTACCCATCTTTTTAAGGACAAAGCAAATGACAAATGAAAGAATAGTTTCTAAGGCTTATTTTCCCCCTACACTTATTTTGAACATTGTCTCTAATGTTCTCTAGAAGTACCCGTTAAAACAGATAAAGGGAAAAGAAAACAAGGAAAAGAAACTAGTACTCCCCTGGTTTACTTAATAATGGAGAAGAAACATGCGATAACTGGTTAAATCATCCTCCGAGAATCATCCAATGAAACTTCCTAAGAACTTCCAAGCTTCTTCTCATCAAATATAACCTGTAATCAAAGACAGAGAAAACTATACCAAGCATAAAATGTGCGATTTACCAATATACAATATGAATTTAGGGTTCGACTCGATAGATAGGATGAAAGAATTGTTAATCTAATCAGGTTTTGCAGGTTTATACAGAAGGATACATATATTAAATGTTGAGCAAGTTTTATTTTTAAAAATAATTAAAAACTTTTAAGTTTTCTAGACCTGGGCGTTTGACGTCGTCGGGGTTTTTGTGACCCCGTTACAGGTGTCGTGGCGATGGTGTCACGTGTTAATCGTGACGCCGTCTCCACCGTCTGTGAAAATGAAATTTTTGTTTTTGATAAAAAAAATTATGCACTTGATTCCATACGTTAGTTCATGTGTAATTGGCTGTATAAAACCTGAGATTTAACAATTCAATCATATGACTCAATACTGACGCGAATTATTCTAAACAATTCATTAAACATGTTTGAATATGGCTCAAAAGCCGGATAAATTCCCCTACACTTATTGTTTGCAAAATACCTTTGATTGAAATTAAGACGAGGTTAAAAACAATACAAAGCATGATTACAAGATAATTCAAACATAATAAAACAAACTATGAAGAATAAAACACACATGACGCTCCTAATATGCGGGAAAAGTAAATTGGGTTGCCTCCCAAGTAGCGCTTTTCTTTATTAACGAGTCTTGTAGCTAGACTTGAAGTCACACGTCCTTACGTAACTTCTCCTTCATCATCTAGAGTCACATCGTCGTCCTTGTTAGTGTTCAGTAAATCATTTTGATAAGGCTTTACGCGTTGCTTATTTACAACAAATTTACTTCCTTCCTCATCGTAGAGCTCAACTGCTCCGTTTTTTATGTCTTTACTTACTGAAAACGGGCCATACCATCTTGATTTAATTTTCCCAGGAAATAGTCTTAATTGTGAGTTAAATAGAAGTACCTTATCCCCTTTTTCATAGTTGATTGGTGTTTTGATTCGTTTGTCATGCCTCATTTTCGTTCTTTCCTTGTATGAGATGGACGATTCATAGGCGTCAAGCCTCATCTCGTCTAACTCATTGATTTGTAAGAACCGATTTTCTCTAGATTTTGTAAGGTCTATGTTACAATTTTTTAAAGCCCAATACGGTTTGTGTTCCAGTTCGACAGAGAGATGACATGCCTTGCCGTAGATTATCCTAAATGATGTTGTTCCTAAAGGGGTTTTGAATGTTGTCTAAAATTCCCATAGCGTATCATCTAACTTGTATGACCAATCCTTCTAGTTATTCCTAATGATCTTTTCCAGAATATGCTTTAGCGCATGGTTCGTATTTTTAACTTGACCATTTGTCTGAGCGTGATACGCCGTGGAGAACCGGTGAACCACTCTATACCGTTTCATCACTTTTTCCATCTGGTAGTTTCAAAAATGAGTGCCCCTATCACTAATAAGAGACTTTGGTATTCCAAATTGTGTGAATAGTTTCTTAAGGAAGTTTACAACACTTCTAGCATCACTAGTGGGAAAGGCTTGAGCCTCTACCCACTTGGATACGTAGTCGATGGCAACAAGGATGTATTTGTTTCCAATTGATGAGGGGAAAGGTCCTATGAAGTCTATCCCCTACACGTCAAATATTTCGCAGACTTGGATGTAATTCTGAGGTGCCTCGTCTCTCGAGGAGATGTTTCTAGCTCGCTGACATGCATCGCAGACTTATACCAATTTACATGCATCGCGAAAGACATGTGGCCAGTAAAACCCAGCCTCAAAGACCTTCCTTGCAGTGGTGGCGATGCCGTGATGTACCCCGGATGATCCGCTGTGACATTGTTGAAGAATTTGTGCTGCCTTATCTCCGGCTACGCATCTCCGTATGATCAAGTCAACACATTGTTTGAATAGGAAGGGTTCCTCCCAAAATTAATGTCTTAAATCACTGAAGAACTTTTGCTTGTCTTAGCGGGTAGATCGAAAGGGTAGTATTCATCTGGCTAAATAGTTAGCATAGTCGGCATACCATGGTTCAATATTCTTGTCGAAGACCGCCATCAATTGTTCTTCAGGAAATAAATCTCGTATTTCGGCTCTGGTTAGCCTTCTTAAGTCGGGGTTTTTAAGTCGGGAGAGGTGATCGACTACAAGATTTTTAGCACCTTTCTTATCACAGATCTCGATATCAAACTCCTGAAGTAGTAAGATCCATCAAATTAGGCGTGGTTTTGCATCTTGTTTCGTGAATAGATATCACAGGGCAGAATGATTTGTGAAGACGATGGTCTTAAATAAGACCAGGTATTGATGGAATTTGTCGAATGCGAACATAACAGCTAGAAGCTCCTTCTCAGTAGTTGTGTAGTTCTCTTGTGCTTTGTTCATTATTTGCTGGCGTAATGTATGGGTTTGAAGTGTTTGTCGACTCTTTTCCCCAATACTGCCTCGACAGCGTAGTCACTTGCGTCGCACATGATCTCAAATGGTAAAGACCAATCTGGTTTAATCATGATTGGTGCTTGCGTTAGTTTGCGTTTTAATGTGTCAAATGCCTGGATACATTCTTCAGAGAAGTTGAATGGTGCATCCTTTACTAGAAGTTAGGTCATTGGGGTGCGATTTGTGAGAAATCTTTTATGAACCTTCTGTAAAAACCAGTGTGTCCTAGAAAACTTTTAATGGCCTTTACATTCATAGGATATGGTAATTTGGAAATCACCTCGATTTTTACTTTATCGACCTCAATTCCAGAACCTGAGACCTTGTGTCCGAGGAAGATTCCTTCCTTCACCATGAAGTGGCATTTTTCCCAGTTTAATACAAGGTTGGTCTCTTCGTACCTTTTTAGCATCTTTTCTAGATTTTTTAGGCAGTGGTCGAAAGAGTTGCCAAAGACAGAGAAGTCATCCATGAACACCTCCATGTTATCCTCGATAAGCTTATGGAATATTGCCATAATGAATCGTTGAAACATGGCCGGGGCATTGCATAATCCAAATGGCATTCGTCTGTATGCAAATGTCCCGTAAGGGCAGGTGAATGTGGTTTTCTCTTAATCTTTTGGGGCGATAGGGATCTAAAAATATCCAGAAAATCCGTCAAGGAAACAGTAGTATTCGTGCCCAGCCAATCGTTCGAGCGTCTGATCGATGAACGGAAGTGGAAAGTGGTCTTTCCAGGTTGCGTTGTTCAACTTACGATAGTCGATACACACGCGCCAACCGGTGACTATTCATTATGGGATAAGTTCTTCCTTCTCATTATTCACCACGGTCATCCCTCTTTTCTTTGGAACAACTTGGACAGGGCTTACCCAGGAACTGTCAGAGATAGGATAGATCAGCCCGACATCAAGGAGTTTTATGAACTCCTTTTTCGGAAGAAAGAATTCTTGAGATCAGGTATTGAAGATGGAGGTATAATAGTTAGAGGCGGGATAGGTGATTTTTCAGTATAAAAGGCTTGCAAAGCTTTCATGTAAGGATCATCATGAAATAACGAAAGAGTTGGTGAAGTTAGCGGGACAATTCCAAATGAGTTGGAAGAACTAGAGTAAGTTTTTCCCGGTGAGGTTGGGATATAATCCGGAGAAGCCGGAGGAAGATAGTTTGGGAAGTTTGAGGAAAAGACATCCTCCATATTGGAAGTAGGATGGTCGGGAGAAGACATCGTTCTGTTTAACAACCCAGCGGTAAATAACATAAGTTATTTATTTAGTAATATAATAGTTATGTATCTTTACATACCATTCCGGGAGATATAGTGGCACGGAGGACTTTCTTGGATGGACAAAGAAAAGTAGTTATAGTTAAGGTTTCAACCTTGTTCTCTATAATGTTGGCTCTTGATACCAAATCTGTAACACCCCCAATTTTATAGATAGCAGCGAAAGCTAATCTGGGGTATTACTTCAAGGTACAACAGTCATAATCATAGAAAACGAATCAAAAAGAGTCGTTTTTGAAAATTTAGTTATCATTCATTATTTCTTCAGAGTTTTTACAAACGAGAGGTCCCAAAATCTAAAATGCAAAGTTTGAATGATAACGGTTTTTCCATCTTTAAGTCCTCGCCACTCTGTGCCATAGGTTGCTTAGTTACCTGAGATAAAACATGCTAAAAAGTCAACACAAAAGTTGAGTGATATTCATAGGTTTAAGTTAAATAATTTGAATGCAAATTCAATATTAGGTTACGTTGTTATACACCCGTTATAAAACAAATATTATTGCCATTAGCTCATGAATCCGAAGCCTTGGGATATATTTGATACGTTATAGCCCCAACGGGTGCCTTTGCCAAAACACCTGTAGTTATATTCTAATGATATGCGATTGGTTACCGGTATAACTGGATACACCAACGGGGAGTCCAGCCCAAATAGATCTATTCAAAACATTTGCGCTCACTCCGTAGAGTAATTAACGGTTCATGATATTGGGGACTTAAAGGCAAATTGTTACTTAGGCAATAACAAATCTAATTAGCATACATAAAACAATTGCATTCATGGTTATAGCATGTATCCCCCTCGCGGGTTTATAAAACATTTAAGAGATTGAAATGGTCAGGTATCCCCCCTTGCGGGTGTAATAATATATTTTGAAAATTATTGAAATGCTAGCTATGTACTCACCTTAACAGTATAGGGAAATCTGAGTAATAGGAAAGGTATATGAAATGAGAGTAACGGCTTCGTCATACGCAACCTGGGGTAATATGTCAAGTCTTAGTTTGATTGAATATGTTTTACATTATAATGAATATCATCTTTGATAGAATTTATATGGAGTATTGTATCACTGTTCGGGCCATCATAATTCAGAGGTCATTCAGTAAACGTTTGAGGAGCTAGGGCACTTAAATCAGTAAACCCAATAACACATCAGAACGTACTACCAAGATGGAACCTCTTATTATAAGCTACCCTAGTATGTGGATACGATATAATCGGTTTTAAGCGTTTTGATCAATATCTGGAAATGATAAGTACGCCAAGAGTTAATTAAAGTTATGTCTTGTAATGTTTTGAATACATTTTTATACTTTTTCAAAATGTTACATTTTTGACCCTTGAGTACGAAAAGTGGCAAAATATACCCTTGGAGTTTGCACTTTTATGAGTTTGGTCCTTCAAGTTTAAAAGATATACAAAGTAAACCTTGAACTTTTGAAAGTGATATAATTGACCCCTGTAGTTATAACTTTGATAAAATGATATTTTTAGTCCTTTTAGTTATAAGTTTCTGAAAATTAAGATATATACCCCTTGCATGGATAATATTTACAAAGCAAGTCCAAATTGCCATGCAAGCTTATTTTAACATTCCAAAAGTTATTTATAGGTTATAACTTATTAATATAAGCTAAAATATGAAGATTCAACATAATGAAAGTTTAAAATATCGATTCGTTAAGCTAGGAAGCAAAACGGGTCAAATTAAGGTTTCAAAACGTAAACGCGCTGGTTTTAAGATCAAATTCTTTCAAGACTTATTAAAGTTGTTATATTAACATTAGTTAAGCATGTTAGGATAGATTATAACAATATTTAATCATTATAACATTTAGTTTTAAGAAAAACATAAAATTAGGGTTTTGGGTGTACGGTTTTGGATCAAAATGGAAAATGAGTATGAATTAAGTATAAAAACTTTACAAGAGTAATATTGTAGGAATCATATGAACATAAAGAAGTGTAGGAGCAGGTATGACGATCATAGAACCTGTAGTGAGCTTAAAGCTTGAAAAGGGTCGAAATCAGGACTTGTAGTCTCGTACGCCTAGAATAACGACTCTCGGGCTTCTTTTCTTGATTTATTTTGCTTCACTTATATTCTTGAGATTTCTTAGGACCTCTTAGGATCTTCCTATGGAAAAGGATTGCTGCTATTAAGGGTTATAGAGGAGGAAGTGGGGGATGAGTTTCAAAGAGAGATTAGGCCCTATTTATACATGAAATGAGCTTGGGGCCAAGGGAGGTTCTGGATTAGGTGAGGAAATGTATAAGTCTAAGGATGATGAGGATAGGCTATGAGATGAGTTGTATAAGCTAGAAACCAGCTTTGAGGTGTTGGCTTGCCCTTTTGATGTCGCGGCTAAAGAAGAGAGACAAAGGGGTGATGTGGCCAATCTTTGTACCAAGAATGAAGTATATATTTAGGAGAGGTGCTTGTAAGCAGCTTAGGAGAGTGTGGTTCTTGTCATTGAGGTGCTTGATTGCAAGAAAACTCTCAAAATGGGTCAAATTGTAAAGGTTTTGGGTTTCGGGTACTTTAGGGCTCAATTAGGGTTTTCTAGCTTTTAATTTGTGTACATTTGATTTGTAATGATAGATATATGTTCACAAGACTTGTATTAAGGATTAATAACAAGAATTGATCGGTGGTTCGGGTTTAAAATGGGCGAAATGATTAAACTAATCAAAAATTCAAATTAGGGCACAATTAGGGTTTCTTGGATTTGATATGCATATAGCTAAAGTAAATTGATAAAATGATGATGGAATATGATTAGAGAATGGATTAATTACGTTATTTTTATTTTTAACAAACTAAATTTGAGTGTTGTTTGGGTTTACAATAGATAAAAACTAAGAAAACGGTCATGGTTTAAAACTAGCTCGGTTTCAGGGTTAGGGTTTTTGAATTAGGGTTTTGAGTGTAAAAATATGTATGAGAGCTTATGAGGAGAATAGTTTAGGTTTACACATTGTATATTGAGTATAGTAGCTTGTATAAAAGTGGTGGTGAAGAAACTAGAATGAAAACAGAGGTAAAACGGCTATTTTGGAGATCATGTTTAATGACTTGTATATTGAGCTTTTAAAGACTTGTACTTTGACTTAGAGGAAGTTTATATTTCAAATTACTTGTACATGTGTCTTAGTAGCTTGTTCATTCACTTTAGATGTTAATCTTTCATGAAATTAGGGTTTTGAGGCATACGATAACGGTTTAAAGCCCGTCTTGATATAACGTTGCAAATGGTACATTATATGAGTAATGTAGTTTGTAATAATTATATTATGATATTGACTTGACATATTATGATGTTTTCTTGACATATATGAAGATAGGATTGTCATAAATAGGTTGCATGAGCTCGTTAACTTTAGATATGCAAGCTATGTTGCTTATTGAGATATTGGCAATGCAAGTAATGTAATAAAGCAAAAAATTTCCCTGAAAAAGGTGGTTCATATATAATAGATAGATAGTACATTGTATCTAACTTAATAGATGGATATTTACATTGATGAAATATGCGGGTTGTTATAGAAAACCACAAGGATGATAGTGGAATTATTTTTGTTATTACTCTAGTATGTCGTATTTTTGTAGACTATTATTATAGCTTACGGTGATAACCAAATATGATACGTAGCTTATTAACTTATTTTAAGCTTAATATATATAGTTTTGGAGCTTATGGGCTCACGGCCCAATAAGCATCAATAAACCGTGGCTTATTTGATGGCTTATTATGGTCCGGACTACTTTCTTACTTATTGTAGGATCCTGTAATTACTTCATAACATATAACATACACGAATTAGATCTAGAAAGGAGAAAGAGAGATGAGTTGTTTTCTTTAGAGAGAGAAAGAAGAGAG
>BQNB010211394.1:0-10203 GCA_026074375.1 Tanacetum coccineum
TATCACTAGATCCAGTTGAATGATAGGTTGCATATTAAAGCACATAAACAAGTATAAATTGATAAACTTAAACAAACATACAACGATAAATTAAGCAATTGAGATATAAACAAAACCAAACATTCAGATCTTCATAGTAATGGCTAATACCCGAAGGTATTAGCCTTCAAACATCATAATTAATAAAAGAGTAATGGCTTAGCCAAGGTAAACTAACTGAGTTAACGAATGATACCAAAAACTAAACGATTACAAAAGTTTAAGAAATTACACGTTGTATCCTATGGATTGGAATGCATTGCGAGACCTCTTCTGCTCTTTTTTCTCTTTTGAAAATTGACTTTTGTGGTTTAGGTATTGAGAATATGATTTAGCACCCTTAAAACTCGTTTTTGAGTTTTGTATTTATAGGGTTTGGAGTCGGTGTTGATACGGCATATCCAATGTGTTGGATACGGTGTATTGGGATTTCTTGGAGTAGGGACCATGTTTGATATCTTCCAGAATATTCACCTTCTTTATTTCTAATACGATGTATTGGTCTTCTCTGGATACGGCGTATTGATCATGTGGTCTTCATGGTGTTTGGTGAGTGCAGGCATAGATACGCCGTATCTTCCTTGATGGATACGGCGTACTGGTTATCAGAATAGTAATCTTCAAAATATATTCGTTTAAGCTCTAGAATGCGTGCCTTTTGCTAATATTCACCAAGTACTCCATAATTTACAATTCTCAAATACAAATGATTAAGTAACAATTCTTTGCAATAATCATGGGATAAATGATGCTATAAAATAGACATTATTTAATGTCATCAGTTTGTTAGATGATCTCTATGTTATTTTGATCCACCTAAAATTGGGTCATTAGTTAGATTGTAAATATCGAGCATGTACAAGCTTAAGTGTAGGGGTACGTGTTATAAACCCCAAGTTATGATGTATTATGTCATTTAAAAAAATAGAAAAGAAAAAGAAAGAGATTGATGTTAAGTTGTGTAGAGTTTGTATATCTTCGTTCGAGTATTGGCTTAGCAACCAAACCATCGTGTATTCGTGTAAATAATTAGTTAACCCTTCAACTCCAAATTCACCCAAATTCACCCAAAGCCACCCAAATGTATCCCATCCGTTTTCGTTTCCATTATATGTTATCTTACACCTACACCTCACAACCCTTTAAAAGACCTCTTAGATAGTAATGAATAATGCTTGCGCCTAGCGGTGGAGGTTTGATCCTTTACCAAGCCTATGGTAATTTATATGTTATGACAGGTAATGAGTGTTGATTTTACGTTTCCTCATTATGTTATAATTCATTATACAACCGAGAGAAAGAGAGAATCCCAAACTTTCCATGCTTTTAATTACGAGGTCTAAAAGGTTGTCTTATAAAATACTTTTAAAGAGTAGGTTAAATGACCCTAATACTGCTATTGTCTATGTAGAAAATCCCATTTGCTTGATGACAAGCAAACCCTAAGTGTACTGGTATTTGATGAGGTGTCATTTTATACACTTTTTCAGGGTCATTTAACCCCTTAAATCGTGCATTTATGTCCAAAATAGGTACTTAATCGTTCCTTTTTAGGTATTTAGCATTTGGAAGGCATTTAGAGGAAATACACGTGACTTGGGCTCATTTAGAGAAGAAATGGACAAGACTACGGACCTACACCAACATCTCTCAAGATTATGTTCTCAGCGGCTGGAGACGGCGTCACAAGATACACGTGATGCCGTCAAGATTCACTCCACGACGGTGTCACAACATCTCACGACGGCGTCAGCTCGCATGACCCAGCCCAAGATCTAGAATATTCTCTTTCATGACGGCGTCACGATTAAAACGCGACACCGTCGCAACAATTTATCTATATATACAAACCCAAAATTAGGGTTTTAGGTGTGTAACTTTATAGTAAAAAAGGGAGACGAACCCTAGTTCGTTTGGCAACTTATTAGGGTGATTTTAGGGCTTCAAAACCCTATTGTAACTCCTTCAATTCATGTTTTAATTAATACAGATTTATCTTAATCATTCATATGTCTTGTTTGTTTGATTATTTATTTGTTCTTGCTTTATCTATAACTTGTTTGGCCTAAACTCACCTTATCATGTTCATTTTATGATTGTATGAACTAGAATGTAGAATCTTAGTGGTTGTGTGCTTCTGGATGAATATGCATGTAGGCTTTAGAAAACCATCTTATGTCTGTATCGCTGCTGATATGTCCTAGGGAAACATGATTGTGTAGAATAGGATACCATGCGGGTAAGAGTTATTTCATTATACCTGACCTTTAATGGTCTGATCCACTTTTAATATATTTCAAAACATGCATTTAATGTACTCTTAGGGCCTTGTAATATTCTCTCATACTACGTTCTTGTGCGTTGCCCTAACGGCATATTAAAAGATGACAGGTTCGTGTAATTATGTTCATGACTTAGGAAAAAATTACTTTAGTTCTCAAAGTGGGACAAAGAAACAACACTAGGAGAAGACAATCTAGGGAGTAATAAATGATTAAATGAATTCCAATCTTTTGTATTATATTTATTATACTTAAAAAAACTAAGCACCATTAGCGTAGTTTATTATTTAGGTTTAATAGCTTTAAAACCAATAAAACCTCTCAAACATATGATTTTACATGCTTTTCATCAAATTTAAATAACCCACAAAATATAAATCTTCTCTCAACCTCTTGAATATTATTAGACCATGATCAAGCTTCCCAACGATTCCCCTAGAGAAACGATAACAACCCCGAGTTTGCCTATACTACTATACTTCGGTTAGGTACTCTGCCTAGCGAGTTGTAAAACTTCTTGTAGAAGTCCCTTACGACAACACATCAAACATTGTTCGCTCAAAGTTTTTGCATTATTATTTAATTATGTTAAAAAACCGTTTTAAATGCAAAATAAAATAGTTTCTAATGTGGATCAATGGTGGTGAGGTTCGACAATAATCAACTTCATACACTCTTTTCAAAACCATGGCATTCAACCTCATTTCTCTTGTCCAAAAACCTCTCAACAAAATGGCTAAGCTGAAAGAATGATACGCTTACCATCAATAATGTAATCCGTACCCTCCTTTTTCAAGCACACCTACCCCATCCTTTTGGGTCGAGGCTCTTCATATGGCCGCTTACCTCCTTAACCTTATCCCTTCATCACTATTAACAACGAAATCCCCTTTACAAGACTCTTTCAAAAAGAACCCGACTACTCTCGGCTACACATCTTTGGATGCCTTTGTTATCCTCACCTTCATTCACCTCACAAACTTGCCCCACGTGCTACCCCATATATCTTCTTGGGCTTTCCCGCCTACCATCGGGGCTTCTATTTCCTAGACCTTAAAACCAACAAAATTATCATCTCTCATCATGTCACCTTTGATGAAACCTAATTCCCTTACCGTTCAATGACACCCTCTTCTCCACCATCATATACGTTTCTTGATGCTACACCCCCCCCCTCCTTAACCCTTCCAAACTCTCTCCCATTGTCGACCCAACTCCAGATAATCACACTACTACCACCCTATTCCTGAGCCCCAACCTCTCTTGGCCCAAAGCACACAGCCCACCAACCCAATCATTCCAACCCGAAACCCAAACCCCTACCACATCAATCTCCACACCGAATAAACTAGACCCACCATTGCTAGCCCAACACCCCACTTCTCTGCCTATAACACATTAGCCCACCAACGGCCCATTGGGTTAAACCGCACAACCTGTTAATGAACCCCCTCCCCTCGTACTCACCGCATGGTCACTAGGTTACAATCAGGCATTGTCAAACTTGTCACTTGTTTATCTCTCCCTACGTCGTTAATTTCTCCTATCCATAAATCTCCTTTTCTCGCTCTAAAAGACCCTTATTGGTGTAATGCTATGTATGTGGTATAAAATGCACTTAGTTAAAATAGTACCTTGGATTCTGGTACGAGGCCCCTGGAATTCAAACTATCCAATAGTTTAGGTTGTAGTTTTTGCTACTAACATCGACTAAACTACTGTGGCCAACCTCTATTGTAGTAGTAACGGGCTAACATGGTTCACTCTATGTGGTTATTTAAACATAAGTTTCATGTTGTTGGTACTTTGAGTCGTTATAAGGCTCGTTAATGATAATAGTCAGCAACTTGGTGTTGATTTTGATGATACCTTTAGTACGGTTTTGAAACCAGCTACTATTTGCATGGTGCTTAGTCTTGTCATGTCTTGTAAGTGGCTGATTCACCAACTTGATGTTAAGAATGCTTTTTCTAACAGTGATTTATCTGAAACTATCTACATGCATTGTAACACCCCTAAATTGGGTCGCAGCGGAATATGGGTCCGGGGCGTGTTACTTCTTAGATCAATTCTTAATACAAGTTTATATCAGGATACGAACGCAAAAAGTTGTTTGAAAAATGATTAAATTGGATTTAAACAAATAACTGTTAATAAGCCCGATAGGCTTATTAAACTTGATCACTTGATCAAAATTCAAAGATTTTTTGCCCATGTATAGATAACAAATGAAATGTGACAAATCTTTAATGCAATGACATCCAATCAAAAACCAACCAATGTATCAATCGCACCTCGTGTTATTGATACCTGAAAAACATTGCTTTAAAACGTCAACAATAATGTTGGTGAATTCATAGGTTTGATAAATCATATATTGTAGGACCATAAGATCTCCCAAGTGTATGATAATGCAACAGATGCAGATATCATATAAATGTAATTACGTTGCTCTAAGCTCATGACTATGAAGCTTGTCATGTATGGATGCCTAATTAATGGGCGTTTGCCGGGTGATGTTCTAACCGGCAACATCTATATTCGACATGGTATAAGTTCGTTTCACTAGTGATTATGCTAAACACCCGAACGAGGGTTTGTCAAACCCCTATATGAATTCTATTTATAACATTCGCGCTCGTAATAACAGTTCATGTAATGGCTCAGATTGGTTATCGCTACTTAGGAAACATTAATCCATAATTTGAAAAATTAACCTTGTGTCAGTTGTAAAACATGGGCATTGTTTTTCACCCAGAAAAAAATTTGTAAAAACAAAAGCATGTAAAACGTGGGGCTATGAACTCACCTTGAGTTCTGATTAATTCCAAATATCGCAGATAAAGCGTCACGTAAAAGATCGAATGCAACATAAATAAATAGGTCGTATAAGTACCGAGTTACTTATTTTAACAACATTGAATTAATATAATAGTTGTTACATCGTACTATCGTTTTTCGGGATATTCTTAATTAAAGAGGACATGAATGACGTATCGAGGACGGTTAGGGACACTTTATATCGTAAATCCAACAAAACTCGTCGAAACGCCATCCTCGAAGAGGCCTATTATGAAACAACTCCTAGTAATATAGTACTTTGATAACACATATTATTTATATAGCTCAATCACCAACTATGGTTTTAGTAAAAAATTGTTTTGTTTAGAAGTTAAACGTTTATAATTACCGTTTTAGCAAAATTTGGCGTTCAACTTTCGCGTTTTAAACCCGCTTCTGCGTGATTATTTATGCCCATCTTTTCGTTATCATAGACGGGTTATCATAAATTGAAATTTTTGAATTTCGGACCTACTGTTGTGACAGTAACTTTTACTGTTCACATCAGACGTGAGAGACTTTATAAAAATGTATTCGTCATCGTAAAACAGTAAATGTCGTTATTTTATTCGTTTTATAGCTCCGTTTTCTAACGATTCTTTCGAGGACGTTCTCGTATTTGAGTTCTATATTTTCTATTGGGTTTACAAAATATAACTTTCTGTCATGAATAGTAACTTTTAGTAATACATGATTAAATGAATACAATCTTTTTATTATATTATTATCACCATTAGCGTAGTTTATTATTTAGTTTAATAGCTAAAACCAATCAAACCTCTCAAACATATGATTTTACTGCTTTCTCATAAATATAAAAACACAAAAAAAATCTTCTCTCAACCTCTAGAATTTTGTTAGACCGTGATCAAGCCTTCCCAACCTATTCTACTAGAGAACGATAACAACCCCCAAGTCTTGCCTATACTACTACTACAACGGTTAGGTACTCTGCCTAGGGAGTTGTAAAACTTATTGTAGAAGTCCCTTACGACAACCACATCAAACATGTTCGCCAAGTTTTTGCATTATCGTAATTATGTTAAAAACCAGTTTAAATGCAAAATAAAAAGTTTCTAATGTGATCATGGTGGTGAGTTCGACAATAATCAACTTCATACACTCTTTTCTAACCATGGCATTCAACCTCATTTCTCTTGTCCAAAAACCTCTCAACAAAATGGCTAAGCTGAAAGAATGATACGCACCATCAATAATGTAATCCGTACTCTCCTTTTTCAAGCACACCTACCCCCGTCCTTTTGGGTCGAGGCTCTTCATATGGACGCTTATCTCTTTAACCTTATCCCTTCAACCACTATCAACAACGAAATCCCCTTCACAAGACTCTTTCAAAAAGAACCCGACTACTCTCGGCTACACATCTTTAGATGCCTTTGTTATCCTCACCTTCACTCACCTTACAAACTTGCCCTACATGCTACCCCATATATCTTCTTGGGCTTTCCCGCCTACCATCGGGGTTTCTATTGCCTAGACCTTAAAACTAACAAAATTATCATCTCTCATCATGTCACCTTTGATGAAACCTCATTCCCTTACCATTCAATGACACCCTCCTCTCCACCATCATATACATTTCTTGATGCTACACCACCCCTCCTCCTTAACCCTGCCAAACTCTCTCCCATTGTCAACCCAACTCCAGATAATCACACTGCTACCACCCTATTCCCGAGCCCCAACCTCTCTTGGCCCAAAGCACCCAGCCCACTAACCCTACCATCCAACCCAAAACCCAAACTCCTACCATGTCATCTCTAACCTATCAAACAAGACCAACATTGCTAGCCTAACACCCCACTTCTCTGCCTATAACACATCAGCCCACCAACGGCCCATTGGGTCAAACCGAACAACCTGTTAATGAACCCCCTCCCCTCGTACTAACCGCATGGTCACTAGGTTACAATCATGCATTGTCAAACTTGTCACTTGCTTATCTCTCCCTACGTCGTTAATTTCTCCTATCCCTAAATCTCCTTTTCTCGCTCTAAAAGACCCTCATTGGTGTAATGCTATATATGATGAGTATAATGCATTAGTTAAAAATAGTACTTGGATTCTGGTACCGAGGCCCCCTGGTGCTTACATGGTTCACTCTATGTTGTTATTTAAACATAAGTTTCATGCTGTTGGTACTTTGAGTCGTTATAAGGCTCGTTTGATTGCTAATGATAATAGTCATTAACTTGGTGTTGATTTTGATGATACCTTTAGTACGGTTTTGAAACCAACTACTATTCGCATGGTGTTTAGTCTTGTCATGTCTTGTAAGTGGCTGATTCACCAACTTGATGTTAAGAATGCTTTTTCTAATAGTGATTTATCTGAAACTATCTACATGCATCAGCCCCCTGGTTTTGTTGACTCTCGGTACCCTAATCATGTTTATCATTTGCAAAGATCCTTATATGGACTGAAACAAGCACCTCGGGCTTGGTTTTAACGGTTTGCAGGTTATGCCACATGGGTCGGATTTTATCATAGTCGTTGCAATTCTTCATTATTTATTTATAGGTAGGGCTCTCAGGTTGCTTATCTTCTTTTATATGTAGATGATATTATTCTTACAGCTTCTTCTACAACACTGCTTCAGCACCTTATAGACTCTTTACATCATGAGTTTGACAAGACTGATCTCAAGGCACATAAGTATTTTCTTGGTATCTTTGTTGTCCTCAACGTCTATAGGTCTTAGTTTTTTATCTCAATGGAATACGCTCTTCAGCTACTTGATAGCGTGCTTACATGGTTTAATTGTAACCCTTTCTCGGCAACCATTAACCATTGATACGGTAGTCCAAACTGGGTCCGAATGGGGGTCTCGATTTATGATCCTACTTTATATCAAGATTCTTGTCAAGGGGGACTTCAGTAGTCTCCACGTTTACAACCTCTAATTGTGTCGTAGTAGTTTATCTAGATTTGCCCTTTATATGCAATATCTACGGGGAGCCACATTTAGCTGCTCTCAAATACATCTTGCGATATGTTTAGGGCACTTTGGATTTTGGTCTTCACTTATATGCATTCTTCACCACCTCTCTGGTTGGTTAGACTGATGCTGATTGGGCGGGTTTCCCATCTACACCCAGGTCTACCTCAGGTTATTGTGTATTTTTGGGTGATAATTTATTATCTTGCACCTCTAAACGTCAGCACACTCTCTCCCGCTCTAGTGCCGAAGTTGAATATCGAGGTGTTGCTAACATTGTGGCAGAGACTGCTTAGATTCATAACCTGCTTCGTGAGTTACATTCTCCTCTATCGACTGTCACTCTCATCTACTATGATAACGTTAGTGCCATTTATATGTCTGCCAACCCTATTCAACACCAACGGATAAAACACATTGAGATCGTTATTCATTTTGTCCGTGATATGGTTAGTGCTGGTCAGGTTAGAGTTCTACATGTGTCCTCTTGTTATCAGTTTGCTGATGTCTTCACTGATGGACTGCCTTCCGCATTGTTTGAAGAATTTCGATTCAGTAACGGCGAGACAAGCCGTTTATCATTACGATAGGTGTCAAGTGGAAGTGCATTGATGTATACAGCTGAGGCATCCTAACAGACCAGTAGACTTGAACCTTGTTCCTACATGACCCGCTTAATTCGATCGGGCATGATCTAATGTGGAGACAGGGTATGTTCATTATACCCTTCATGACTTTTGAGCATCTGAACTCCTCCCGCTCTAACTACGGGGGTGTATTAGTTGATATATATTTGTACTAGGCCTATGTGTAGGCCTAGCCCGCATAATAGTTCTAGAATCCTCTTTGTATTAATATATAAATTCGGTTGTTTTTATGAATGAAATTAAGGAAATCATTACCTTCCAATAATGTCTTGAGAATATATAGTTTAAATATCATGAAAACAGACAAGTAACGAATCGAGAAAGTCCATTTTACCACAAATATGTCAAGCTGTTTAGATTTAGCGTTGTTGTAGAAACTAGAAGGGGGGTTGAATAATTTTTACAGTTTTGAAAATTAAAACTTAGAACTATTTCTTATGTGAACTCAATAGATATACAAGTATGCATATGATAGCAATGCAATAAGTAAATAAACAAATGCAATAAGTAAGTAAAGAGAGGAAAGATCAAATCAAAGACAAAATGATTTATAGTGGTTCGGCTACGAAGCTCCTCTTCGCCCTAATCCACTCCCCGAGTACCTAACTCAAGAGTTCTCTTCACTGTCAACAAGCTCCCTTTAGGCAAAAAAAATCGTACAATGTCGCTTACATTTTTTTCTGGTACTAAGCTAAATATCGAGTCCTACTTTGAGATAGAACCAATCTAACACACTATGCATTATAAGGCCTAAAATACTTAACAATCACACAACAATGATTACACAAGAAGATAGATGATGGTGGATAAATATCATTAAAGAGTGAAAATGATAAGATCACTTGTAATGGATTATTTAACAAGTATAATGATTAAAAAAATGAATGTATGCAAATGCTAAACTAATTATTCTAGTAAGAGAATGGGAAAAGGTGGTTTAAAATGAAAACTTAAGGCTTCTATTTATAGGCAAAGAAAGATGAATTCAAATTCAGTTTCCAGGGATCCACCAATATGGGATCCGTCTTTGTATTTTGGTGGATCCGCGGCATGCACTAGCCATTTTTCTGTCATTTAGTGGTATACCAAAAATCTTTAAAAATCTCATAATTGTACTTATATATCTTATATAGTACAAGAATCTAGAAGCAAATAGAAAGATTTGCTAGATTTGAAAAGATATGAAAAGATTATTTTCATTTATGGTTAATCATTTTTTTTCATATTCACTAATGCAACTAGTTATTTATTAGGTATGTGTTTACTTGAAATCATTTGTTTAGTAAAGATGTAAGAAAAGTTACATGGGTTTATGCAAGTGATTAAACTAGTATGCAAGCTGATGTGCTATCGTGTAGGGTCAATTATTTGATTATCAAGTTTTAAATTTATATTTAGCCGACAAACCTATAACAACACTTTAACGAGCAGTGTA
>BQNB010211395.1:0-10203 GCA_026074375.1 Tanacetum coccineum
AGAATCACCGAAGGAATTATCCAGAGTTATTATGATCGTAAAGATGGTGAAATTACACCGAGTTACGTAGTATAGCAAAAAAATCAAAAAAATCAGAAAAAAACACAACAAAAAAGAGAGATGAAAAGTTTGAAGATAATCGTTTCATAAAAGCTTAGACCGAAGGATCGATTATTCGTTGATACGTCTTATAAGTCAACGATGTAGAATATTGTATAAAGTGGTAGATATCGCCACTTGTCTTGTAAAAGTATGTTGTTTTTATCTATGATCAAGACGTCGGTAAATAGTTGTTGTGTCTTAATCATGGTAACGGTCGAGAAAAAGTGTCTAGCAACTTATATTTTAGACTTAATCTATTTGTTTCGTAATTTTTATTTAACAATAATTTATTTCCCTTTCCTAATCATTAACCATGGGTTTTACGCGAATGAGGATGTGTACGAGCATGCATGTCTATTCTGTTGTTACGGCCATGTATGCATGTCTTAGTTGCCTTGTTGGTTTATTACTATTGGTGAAAGTAAGAAGATCCCTACCCTATATCATTCTTCATCCTAATCCTTGGTTAAACTCGAATGAGGATGTGATTGAACACACATGTCTATTATGTCATTACGGCCATGTATGTGTGCTTCAGCTGCCTTTTTGGTGTGGTACTTTTGGTGAAAGATTGTAGAATGATTAACCCTAAGCCTTATAATAAAAACCCATTTACCCTTATAAACTTGTTACTCCTTAGCTTTAGTGGTGGAGATGTGTATCCTTGCCAAGCTTATGATATAATACTCGTCACGACCACGCAATTGAGCGAATTAGTTACATGTTACCACAGAGATTAGTTGAGTGTTTTCATTTTCCTATTTCGTGAGGTGTTTGGTTGTGTACTTGTAATAGATCAAATAAATGCTTGACGAAAACAACCTTAGGGATACATTTTTGTAAACTTCTAAAGGCTACTTGATAACAAGTAGGATTCAAGTGGGGGCATATTTGATGACATTAAATAACGTCTATTTTATAGCATCATTTATCCCGTCTTTATTGCTCGTTTTACATTCTTTTATAGAAAAATTAATACCTAATTGATTATATTTATTATTTGTAGTAAATATCGAGCATATGGTGAAAGTTAGTGAAAAGCCACACATTTTGGAGCCTAAATGATGAATTAAAATAAAATATCGAAAAGTGAAAGATTTGAAAACGTCACAATGTTTTGGCCATAACTTCTTCATCCAAGCTCCGTTTTAGGTGATTCAAAAGGCCACGGAAAAAGAGAAAGAAGATCTTTGCCTTTGAATAATAATATGCTCAAAAATATGAACCTAACTTGTGATAATATCTGATGGAAAATCAGTTCATGCAACGAACTCATCTTGGGCCTTTGGATCGAATTTGACAAGCCCATTATTGCTTGGACTTTGTTACAAACAAAACTAATGAGTAAAGCCTAAAGGAACTTATTGTTGGGCTGGATTTGAGTTGGACGAGCAAAATATGAAAGCAAATAAGGGAAGCCACGTTGGGCTTTGGTTTGGACGACAAGAAAAGAAGAAAAGGGTTTTCATCCCTTTTCTTATTATATATAGACTTTATACCATTCGTCCAAGGGAGGAAACTTCGACACAGTATGCGACAATAAAAAGAAGAGGAGTAAAAGGTTTTGCGAAGCGGGTCCAAGCCATGGGAAAACTCTTGTAATCTCTACACTCTACTATACGCGTTCGGTTAGCATTATGTTTAATCATTCATCTATGATTTTGCGTATTGTTACAATGACTATCGGCTAATACCTTTAGGTATTAGCCATGTTTATGATGATATAATGTTTTGATTTGTCTTTATATCGTTTATTCTTTATTCGTTGCATGTTGATTATGTTTCTCTTCACACCCATTTATGTACTAAATTATGTGTTTTTCCTATTATTCAACTGGATCTAGTCCTGCATATTTAATGCGTTGCAACTTTTATGTTGTTTGAGCGTAGGCTAAGAGTCCGGGATAGAAACATATAGATATAGTTTCCTAGATAAATTATAATTAACGGTGTGAGCTTTATGCGGGTTTAGGTTAATTGTGACAAGATTAACTAGCGACAAACCTCGAGTCTAGGGAGAAGATCCACCTAACTTTGGAATGATAAACCACCAACGAATTAATACAATCATTACACGAATAGACAACCAAGGCATATTATTAGATTAAACTGGCTAATATGTTTTCCTTACGTTTGACTGCTTCTCACTCTTTTGTTAATCATTTGTGTGCATTATTTATCGTCTCCTTAGGATAATTAGAATTAAACTTGTGCCAGTCTCTTAGTCTGAAAACCCTCCTCGCTGCATTAGTTTAGGTTTAATTAGATTTAATTAGAATAATTAGGTTAGATTAGTACTAAACCTAGGTAAATAAAATGCCAGTAGATATAAGAGTTAACTTCCACTCTCAGTGATCGACACCCTACTTACCAACGAAACTACAATTGACCAGGTACACTGGCCGTTAAAGTGTTATTTTTAGGTGTAGTCGGCATAAAATAAATTGTAAAACTTGATACATAAAATACCTATGCACAACGACACATCATCAAGTCACACTAGATGTTGTTAAACTCTTTCCATGCTATCTCGCATTCCTAATCACTGCTGAAGTACCTGAAGTATACATGCATCAATTCTGGAACACCATCAAGAAGATCAAAGATACAGATGCATATCGGTTCAAGCTGGATAAGAAAAAGTTCTGAATTGACACTGAAGTATTTTGTGAGATTCTCTAGATTTTTCCCAGACTCCCCAACCAAGATTTTGTTGAACCTCCTTCCGAAGAAGAAATGGTTTCATTCATCTAGGAGCTCGGTTACTCTAGCAAGTGTGATATGCTATTTGCAATCCACACAGATCAAATGCACCAGCCTTGGAGAACATTTGCTGCTATCATCAACAAGTGCATCTCTAGAAAGTCATCAGGACTTGATAGGCATAAGCCATCAAGAGCTCAAATCTTATGGGGTATGTACAACAAGAATAATGTTGACTTTGTTGCTTTACTATGGTAAGACTTTATGCTTCAAGCTGACAACCGAGAAATAAGTTTCGCACATAAAGAGAACATGCCCTACCCAAGATTCACTAAAGTTATCATCAATCATTTCATCTCTAAAGATAAAACCATCTCTATAAGGAACCGGATAAATATTCACACACTTCGTAATGATACCTTGTTGGTACACTGAAGTTTGTTTCTAAAACATAAGACTATCAAATGTATGGTGCTCTGATTCCTGAAGAGATGATCAATCAAGACATTAAAGATTCTAAAGCTTACAAGACTTATCTTGACTTTGCTACTGGAAAAGCTACTCCTAAAAAAGCATGGAAATTTAAGAAAGTTCCTTCACCCTCAAAGAAACTATCTCCTGTCTTAGAAGAAGAACCTACAAAGAAGCCTAAGCGAGCTAAGAAACCTACCAAAAAGTCTACTATTATGCCAACAGCAGGTGTTGTCATCAGATACAATCCTGGTGAGTTTGTGTTGAAGAAGAAAGCACCAACTAAGGTTGATAGTGGTAAAGACGTGGATTTACTTTCTGAAGCAGCATTACTTGAAGCTGCTCAGCTCAAGAAAACTCTCAAGAAAAGCAAGCTGGAAACTCACAAGCTTCATGCAAGTGGCTCAGGTGATGGAATTGGTTCCTAACAAAAGGTTCCTGATGAGTCTTAAGACAAGACAACTGGTACAAATAAAGGAACTAGTACTAAATCAGGGGTTCTTGATGTACCCAAATACCAATCTGAGAGTAAGAACGAATCTTGGGGAAATAGTAAAGATGATGATAGAAATGATGATGACAATTATGATGTCAGTAATGATGATGATGATGTTGACAGTGATGCTGATGATGATAATGAAGCAAGTAATAGTGAAAAGACTGATTCTGATGAAGATGAGAATCCTAATCTTAATCAGAATGATGATGAAGAAGACGAGTATGAAGAAGAGTACGTTCGTACTCCTGATAACTATGAATTATCTGATGATGATAAAGAGTATGAGGAATTGTATAAGGATGTGAACGTGAGATTAAAAGATGTAGAGAATAAAGAAGAAGGGGAAGGAGATGCAAAGATGACTGATGTTGGTCGTGGTGACGGTTCTTAAGAAAAGTCATATGAGCAAGTCGAAGATGATGCACATGTGACACTCACTGCTTCTCATGTCACACAGAAGACTGAAGGTCAAATGCAAAGCTCTTCCATTTCATCCGACTTTGCCAACCAATTTCTTAACTTGGATAACGCTCCACCAGTTAACAATGAAGTTATTTCCATGATGAATGTCAAGGTTCGTCATGAAGAACCAAGCACTCAAACACCCTCTTTTCTCACCATACGTGTAACGGTAATCCCAAAAACCTCAACTAAAGCTGCACCAACCATTCATCCAACAATTCCATCAATCACTCCTCTTCCATAATAGTCAACACCAACACTAACTCTTGCACCAACAACTGAAACAACTATAACCTCAATTCCCGCACTTCTAGATTTTTCATCCTTATTCGGATTCGACCAAAGAGTTTCTGCCTTGGAAAAAGAGCTTTCTCAATTCAAACAAGCTGACCATTTTGCTCAACTCCTCGCAACTATCAAATCTCAAATTCCTGCAATGGTGGATGCTTGACTCAACATAAGACTTTGAGATTCTATTCAAGAGGCTTTCAGGTCATACATTGCAAAATTTGAGAAGAAAGCTCAAGCTGAGATGAAGAGATACATAGATCTTGTTGAGAAATCAATGAAAGGTGAAGTCAAAGATAAAATCAAGAGTTAAATTCCTCAGATCCTACCAAAGGAAGTATCTGAATTCGCCACTCCTGTAATCTAAAGTACCATTACTGAATCACTTGAGAATGTCATCTTGGCTAAATTTTCTTCTCAACCAAAATCTACATACAAGACTACAGAGTCACTCACGGAGTTTAAATTGAAGAAGATTCTTCTAGACAAGATGCAGAAAAGTAAATCATATCGAGGAGCTCAAGAACACAAAGAACTCTACGATGGACTGGTCAATCTTACAAGCTTGACAAGGATCTCTTTGAATCCTATGGAAAAGCATATTCTTTAAAGAGAGACCGTAAAGACAAAGACAAAGATGAAGACCCTTCAGCTGGATCAGACCAAGGGTTGAAAAGAAGGAAGACAAGAAAGGATATTGAACCATCAAAAGGCTATAAATCCAAAGAATCAAAGTCAAGCTTATCCAAAGGCACCAAGTCTCACCCAAAATCATCTAGTAAGTCTGCGCAAGCAGAGGAATCAGTGCTTGAAACTGCAAACACCGAGATGCCACAGAATCAAGGAAGTGATTTGGGCAACACTGATGATCAACCCAATGTCGAGGCTGCTTTAAAACGTGACTAGTTCAAGAAACCTGAAAGACCTCCGACTTCTGATTCTGACTGGAATGCTATAAAATCTATTGACTTTAGACCACCTCAAACATGGATCAGCAGAATTGCTCAAGTAGAAAAGCCTCCTCTCACATTTGATGAGCTGATGAGTACTCCTATCGACTTCTCAGCATATGTCATGAACCATCTCAAGATTGATAAATTGACACAAGAACATCTTGTTGGACCAACTTTCAATCTTCTCAAAGGAACATGCAAAAGCCGTGTGGAACTTGAGTATAACTTTGAAGAATGTTATAAAGCTCTAACTGATCAATTGGACTGGACTAACCCTGAAGGCAAGGAATATCCATTTGATCTTAGCAAGCCACTACCATTGATTAAAGATCAAGGTCATCAAGTAGTTCCTGTTAACTACTTTATCAACAACAACCTCGAGTATCTAAAATGTGGAAGCTCAAACAGGAAATATACGACTTCTATAACAAAAACCAAGGCTGCTAAGTATGATATTATTCAAGGCATCGAAGACATGGTTCCATCATTATGGAGTCTAGTGAAGGTAGCTTATGATAGATATGTTGTTTGGGGAATAACACACTAGGGTCCTAAACGACAACAATTCTATGGATTCGTAAGAAACCGAGTGTCCAAGCATGATGTGTACTCCACAAAAAGAATCATTGCAGTAACCCATGTAAAAGTTATGAAGTGGTATGATTACGGCTATCTAGAAGAGATAGAAGTTCGAAGAGAAGATCAGAAGCTATACAAGTTCAAGGAAGGTGACTTTCTAAGACTCAATCTACGTGATATTGAAGACATGCTGCTTCTCTTGGTTCAAAATAAAATTTTAAATATAGAGAGAAATGTCATTTTCGACCTGAATGTGGCATTGTGGATGTTTACCAGACGCGTTGTCATTCTTAAGCGGGTGGAAGACCTTCAACTGGGAGTCAAAAGCTATCAGAAGAAGCTCAATATCACCAAGCCACAGACATTCAAGTCATACATCTCCAACAGAACTCCATACACTGCATATAACAATCCTCAAGGAATTATATATGTCGACAAGTACAAAAGAAACAGGTTGATGCACTCGGATAAACTCTACAAGTTTAGTGACGGGACGCTCATATCTTTTCGATTTGTTCTTCATGATATTGCTTCCAACCTGAGGTTGGATTACTTTCCAAAGAGGAGATGGAGTAATTTAGACAAACAAAGGTCTTGTATCATGATCAAGGCCATTGATAAGCTGCAGATAGAGAGAAGGTTAATGAGGAACTTGGAGAAGTTCGTTGGTGGGAGAGATTACGAAGAAGACTTCAGGCTGCTTGAACGGACAATATGATTGTGTCATATTTTGTCCTACTCCATTTCAGGTCATTCTCTCGTAATTAATTATATTGTGAATATGTAAATAAGTAGTGTTAGACTAGAAATAGGCATATATATTGTTTGAGTACGAAATTTCAAGAATTTATTAGTAAATTTAAAAAAATTCAAATTAACGTACTCAAACACCATATAACTCCCTCATAATTTGAGGGGGAGCGTTATAATGTTCCTAATACGGCTTGTCAGTAATTGGAATATTTTTTCCCTAAAAGTATTAATATTTGAATTAATTGATATCCAAAATATCAAGAGATTTGACATTTTTGATAAGGGAGAAAATGTGATTAAAATATATGGCTAAAGATGTGATTTTAAGGACTCAAGTGCAAACTTCACCCTTCATGTGCTAAAAATTTTCAAATATTGATGCACATGTTGAGGGGGGGCATTACAAATGGTTTTAAGGCTGAGAACAATACCAAAAGACCGACCATGTCTGTAATTAATTAGAGTTATAAGGTGGTTAAGATTAGGTATTCGTTCCCATGATCTAACCAGAACCGGATGGATCTACCCAGGGATATTCCATTAGTTAAAATAGAAATCCATAGGTATGATAAAAAAAGAGAAAAAGTGAGAAAAGGAAATAGTGCCGACTAAGATGGAGCTAGTACTGGAACAAACCCAACAAGGTACTAGTCATGAAATCTCGGTAAGCACTGAAGGGGTTGAAGAATGAAAAAGAAAAGTTAGATAAAGGGTGAAAAGAAAGAAGCCCTCCTTACACTTAGGCAAAAACCAGGTCATTACATAAACTATCAGAAACACTAAGCTGTTGTCTGGTATTGAAGACAGTCGTCATGGACCCAGTGACGTAATGCATAACTCTCCCCAGCCACTCAAGGTCTCTCAAAAGACTCTTGTTTCATTTCTCACAAAGATTACACGCATTTATATTGACTTTCTCACTCCGAGTTAGTTGGTATTGAAAAGGTAGCAGTCTGCTCTAGCCTACGATTACTAAAACCAAAGCGCACTATCGAGTCTAGAGCCATAAAAGAGATCATCCATAAATCTTATTAGGACACTTATCCAAAATATGCTTGCTAATTCACACAATGTGAAAACAATAAATATATCAAGAGTCTTATGCATTATCCTTGTGATTTTGCCAGAACATCAGAGTGATGCCTAAAAAGTATTAACAGTGACGATGGAAATCCTTCTAGAGCCAACATCAAACAAGCTCTGCGGTTGGTGAATTGTGAGATCCTACATGGATCGAACTTGAGATACTGGATATCGATTCGGTCTAGCTTATGAACTGACGAATGAATTTTGAAAAAGATAAAACTATTGGTGTGTTATAAAAACCATTTGCATCTTAACACTCCGACTGATTTTCCTAAATCAATTTTCAATCTTATGTCCATAGAAAGCCTCACAAGGGTATCTAGACACAGAAAAGCTGAATACAAATTGACAACTTAATCGGGAAGATAGTAACTTACCGGTTCACTCTTACTGTGTTGTCTGCTTTAAGATGCTCCGGTAATGAGAACGGCCAGTACAGCTATGAAACCCTGTCAAGGAGATTCTTCGGAATCCTACCTGATCACATGCAGTATTTATACTGATTAACGAGGAACCGTGGTTATTACAACCGTATTCAACAAAGTGACAAAGCCACTTTTGTCCATATATGTTGTTTATCACTAATATAACACCTCGTGTTTTAGGTCATTGTATGACATTATGTAATTCACAATTTATTTTTAGGGTTTTACGCGTTTACTCTTAAACCGTAAACGTTAAGTTAAATCGCGTAAACTGAAAATGATCATTCAATGTAAACGGGCATTAAACGATTAAATGTTTACATCAAGCAAGTGTTATATGATTATTATGAGGATAATTAATAACTTTGTTCATCTTATTTTTATTGGCTACGTAAAATGCTTACGTTTCGCGATAAAATGCGTTTAGGCATTCCCGGAAGTTCCAAAACCTAACTACGCCTAAACGAATACCCACGATTATACCCAATACACAAAATAATAAAAATAACATCATATATGTATATATATGCCGAAATTTAGATGATAGGACCAAGACTTTTCATCTTGCATAATATCTAGATATTTAGGAAAGATCTAGGAAGCTAACTCTTACACCATGAGTCACTTGGTTAGTTAACCTTGAGCAAGGGTTAGAAAGTAACCATGGTTAGGTTAGTAAGATATTTTCTCTATATATAGCATGCATGCACTCTTTCTTTCTTATATACTTAACCAAAAATCACAAAAACTTTCCTTGTTCTCTCTTTGAAGCTCACGGCACAAAACCCCTTTGATACACAATCCATACTTTGATTTTCTTTCACCATATTAGTGTATACACCTCATACTTAAGGTATTCTAAGAAGGTTTCAAGGGTTGGTTAAGCTTTGAAAGGGTTTTAACAAGTTATTGCAAGATTAGGACCTAATCTAGGGTTTATAAGCTTGTAAGCTTTGGTTTTGAATCTAAACATGGGTTTAGAACATGTTTATCATATCTTACATCATCTCTAAGGTTTTCTTAATTCCTTTATACTTTTGCTTCTTATGATTTTATGTGTTATATGTTAAATATGGTTATAATCACCACTAAGGACTTTCTAATATGTAAAATGAGTTATTAATTATGTTTATGATTTTATGCACTTATTCTTATGTCATATGATCATATATATCATGGAAAAGTGAATATAAAAGTATGTTAACATATGGTTTAAGTATAAACATGTTTAGGTTAAAATTAGGGTTTTATAAGATTACTAAATCTTCACATATGAAAGTAATGAAATAAATTGTTAAAACTTGTTACAATGACTTTACAAGGACTATGGATGAACTTGGACATTATTATAAGTACCACATATGTAAAATATGGTTATAAGAGTTTTTATAGTAAACTACTAAATTAATTAATACATAAAACAAGGTTTTTATAAAGAAATATACATAAATACTTAGGGGCTGTTTTAATTCGAATTTTAGACAGTAGGTATTGATATAATATAATAATAATACGTCTCGTGACGATTCCGAAATGATAAGAATCGATAAAAACGGAACTATAACGAATAAACTACGACATTTTCGATAATTAAAGTTTATAGAAGTAATTTTATAAACTATGAACAGTAAAAGTACTATTTATCAGCAGACCCAACTTTATAAAATATAATACCTCTTTTAATAACAAAAACGTACTCGAAGGAATTACTAAAATCGGGATTAAAACGAATAAGTTATTACGATTACAAGTTTACGCTAATTCAAGCCTAAAACGACTAACTTGCTGTCATGAACAGTAATTTTACTATTCATCGCAGAATCTTAAAAACTTGAAAATGTAATATTTTGATCACTCGTCTTACTACGAAGACGTGGACGTA
>BQNB010211396.1:0-10203 GCA_026074375.1 Tanacetum coccineum
CTATTATGCGGATATATGAGAACGTTAAAGTTTTTATGCTTATGTTTGGAATATTGCCAAGTAAATGGTACTCCCTCCGTCTCAAAATTATTGTCCTCCGACAAAAAATACACAGTTTAAGAAAAGTGCATTTATTACTGTTTCTTACTTTTTGACAGAATGACAGTTTTACCCTTAGTTAATTAATTAAAGTCTTCTTTAAAGTTTGTAATAATAATTTCAAACAAGGGTAATATAATAAACTTGATCAAAATTTCCTATCTATTTTTAGTAGTAGACAATTAAATTGGGACATCCCAAAAAGAAAATGTGGACAATAAAAATGGGACGGAGGGAGTACTAAATAAGCACAAAATAAGTAAAACATACCTGAAGACAATTTGGGATTATTTAACTGCTTATTTTGATCAGAATCCGGCAAAGAAGACGATTTGGGCAACTTAGCTCCTTTAGATAGTCGTATTTCTTCTCGTATTTCCATTTTAAACGATCGATTTTGATGAATTTGAGATTGAGCAGTTTGTTTTTTTTTTTTTGGATCATGTTTCTTACGGAACTTTTCTCTTGTTAGTATAATTTAAGGTCAGAATTAGGGTTTAGAAATGTTGCCGTTTAGATTTGTTTGGCAATTGTTGAAATCTACAATTAATCGATTATAAAAAAAAGTTTAAACACAAAATTAATTATTATGATTATTATAAGTATAATGTGTGAACCGTTGGAAGCCCAATTTGAAAAAAGTTAGCAACGGCTAGTTGAAAGAAACCCAATCTTCCAAACACTCCTCCATCCCAAATCCCATCATCTGTTTCCACAAAATATTTGATTTGAGTTGAATCATGAGCAATGTAACAACAGTGGATCAGGGCGGGGGGGCACCTCCCCTCCCTCATCGTCGGCCTCGTGTTCGAGAAGTCAGCTCCAGATTCATGTCCCCTGCCCCCTCTTCCTCATCTACTCCCGATCTACATTCCGTAAATAGACCTAAGCACTCTCCAGCACCCGAAAGATCCTTAAAACCATCTCCTTCTCCATCACAAAGACGCCTTTTACTCGTTCGCACCCATGAACATGAAAACCACTCTGAAAACATTCCCGAAACTGTTCGGAGTATGGATTTTAGGAAACCCCGTGTTAAGCTTTTTAAAGAGAATGAGTCTAGTAATAATCAGATCCCCAAATCAACTGTTTTGAGAACAAATAAGTCAACCAGACCCGCTCCTGGTGCTACTTGTGATAGGATTGTTCCTTCGCGCTTTATGCTCCCGCACCGCCAAACTCAAACCGATGCTGCAAACCTCTTGCGCTTAAGTGGTTTATCCTTTTCCTCTGCTGCTTCAACTAACGATACACTTGTTTCTCAACCAGAATCAGAATCGACTCAGGGTGGTTCATGCCCTAATTCGCCTATCTCATCTCAACAAAACCGAACGTGGCCACTTCCGAATACAACGGATGACAATACGTTATCAGCAAGATTGTTTATTCGAACTAGTAGTGCTAATTGTCCGACGTCATCTAAGTTTTATACACCTTCACTTTGTTCACGGTCTCTTAATTTTCAGCCTTCTCAGAATTCCTTCAAGACTAGTGGTGATACAAGTGTATGCAAGCCTCCTATTGCAGCTTCGATAGGTGCGGAAAAGGAAAACCGTAACTTGCCTCCGCAACCAGGTGGTAATAAAGCTGGAGTTGATTTAAGGAAGGGAAAAAAGGCGCAGTGTTCACAAGAAGAAGTGCATTCTTTGAAAATGCTGCATAATCATTATTTGCTGTGGCGATATGCAAATGCTAAAGCTCAAGCGTCTATAGAGGTCCAGAGAACAGAAATTGAGGTTTGATAATCCTTGTTGTTCATTATAATTTAGTGCTACCGAATAATATGTTAATCGTTCTTCTGATAAAGTTAGTGAATTGCTGATATCGACCGAGTATAGAAAAAGATATTCCCATTATATAGTCTGCTTAAATATGCTGTAAAGAATCCTTTAATGCAGTTTTCATGGGATTGCGCTGATTACGAAATAATTGTTCCTAGTATTGTTCTGATCATTGTTTTTTTCTTTCCGTAGAAACAGTTTTTTTCTGTTGGAACTGATATATCACATCTACGTGATACTGTGAAGAAGAAGCAAGCTGAACTTGCGGTACTGCAACGAATACAAGCTCTTTCCACCATTGTTGAGGCTCAGGCAAGTCTGAATTATATGATAAATAGTTTTTGTTTCTGTATTAGAAAGAGTTTAATTTTAATGGTTAAAAATAATTTCTTTTGATTGAGATATAATTTAATAATATGGCATATGTTTAAGATGAACAACTGAGCGAATCAACACTTAACTGTTACAATCCAACGAATAATTCCTAAGAGATTGGCACAAGCAATGAGAGTGTGATCTAGGCAGTTACACGGATGCAGATTTACATCATTCTGTCACAATTTTGCTCAATAATCGCTAATCTTGGCCTGTTGTACTATGATAAAAAAAAACTATGTCGGATACAAACTTATACTACATAGGTTTTCTAAGGTGAATGTATTTAGGAATAAGATAAGAGCACTAGTGTAAGTCACAGGGTGAATGATTTAAAAAAGTGTGCCTGTGATCTTTTAAGAACAACCATAGACTCTTTGAACTCCAAATCAGTCCGTAACTCAATCATAGCCCAAGTGTAACCTGATCTTCCCCGCGACTCAGTACAGATAGAACCAGTGTATGAGTCAAGCATCAATGGTGTTCCTAGTTTGGTTGCAATTACACTCAAGCCATCAGCCTTGAAAGCTGGAATAGGCACGTAATGGAATTTCACCCAAACCGGAACCGTAGTTAACTCATCCTTGTATGCATCCAAATTCGGTGTCCACTTTTTAAATAATCCAAGGACCATTCTCCAACATCTCTTCCAGATCTCGAGTTGATGAAAACTTGAAAAAGAAAAACCCTTGCGAGTTCATGATAGTCTATTAAAGGCCATACTTATTCCAAACGTTCTTAGCATAGTTTTCTACAACCGGATACGCAACCCGTTTTCCAAGGAAATACCCATACACTGTGTTACCAAGCCGTTCGTTAACTTCAAGAACCGATGACATGGGAATAGTAGCGTCCGCTCCTTCACATGACGGGACCTCAACTGCACGAAAGTTAACCTTCTTCGTAATCGAACCTGTTTTAAGTAGTTTTGCAAACTCCAAACTACTTGCACTCTTGAGAGCAGCCATCTTTAAAGGTGTAGGAGTGTTTCCAAGCACAGAATCAAGGCTCGGAAATTCTTTATTGGAATCAGTTTTAGGTGTCCCAACCACAGCTTCCATTCTCAGGAAATCTGCATTCACATCAGTAATTCATTTGTCATGTCACATGCATGCGAACCAGTACCCAGGACCTACACAAACATCCCTAATCGTCCCGCTCCCGCAATCAACCAATCAATGCCAAGCACAACTCCAAAGCACCAGCAAAACCAAACACGAAAGTAAACCCTAATCCGACTTGAAATCAGTTAGGGATATATTAGAAAACACTAACTGATTCAAAAATGGATTAGGGTTTATAACAATTCACATCAGCACAAAAAATACGCGGTTAGACAATCACAATCTGATTATATAACAATCGATTAGGTTTGGAGCCCTAACCGACCTAATTATGCCAATTAAACGAAACAGATTCAATTTAAACTGCCAAACTTAGCAATTAATAAGTGAATAAGAACCCTAAATTTATGAAGATCAAATTAAAAAAAATCCTAGAAACGATTATAAGAATCAATCAGCCAATCATCACCACAAGAATTAATCAATGAACAGAAAAGAATCAAAGAACCGAAATCAACAAAAGAGGTTAGGGTTTCGTTTTTGGTCACCAAAATCGCCTAGGGAGAGAGAAGGAAAACATGGGGAGAAAAACATACATTAAAGATATAAAAATTCCTCAATTCTATTAAAAGTTATTTCCTGTACAAGATGAATTAAATTTTGTTATGTGCGTTAATTTAGATGCCATACCTTGATGAATGGTCGGCTTTGGAGGAAGATTACACACATTCCTTGTCAGGAGCAACAAAAGCTTTAACCAACTCTTTGCTCCGGCTTCCTGTTAGTGGAAATGTTCAGGTATTGCGTTGTTACATTACATTTTCTCTTTCTATTCATCTTATCGATACCTATGAATATGCTCTGAGGGGATCTTGTTGCAGGTTAACATAAAAGAAGCAGCAGAGGCTTTGGATTCGGCAGTAAAAACTACAGACATGATAGTTAACCACATGCAAAGTTTTTTGCCTAAGGTAATATTACAAGTATGAGACATGAGTTAATACCAACTTTTCAGATCTTCTTCATAAGAATGTCACTGCACTTCAAAGTGAAAGGATGATGTTGATGAATTTAAGGTTTATATGATTTCTTATGTTTTCGTGATTTCTCTTTTTACCCCATTTGACATGTACATCACTGATTCCACTGGTAAGTGCCATTGAGAATTGTTTTAGCCCTATAGAATCACCGTAAAGCTCTAACAGTCGATTATCAGTTTTCTAATAACATACTCCGTATATGTAAGCATGAACTGCATGTGAGTCTTTGTTGTGACCAACGTGATTTCTTAAGTGTCGATGTGATGTTGGTATCATGATAAATGGTTGGTCCTTGGTTGATGTAACCAAACAAGAAGGTCTGAGGGACTTAATTGATTGCTACTTTTATATTTTATTCATTTGGTGCATTAGTACATTATCTTTGGAAATAACATTATTATAACTTTGATAGAAGCTGATCAACTACTGATTATCTACTCTTGTCCATTTCAGGCAGAAGAAATGGATACTTTAATATCAGAACTAGCAAACGTTAATGATGTAGAAAAAGCACTAGTTGAGGAATGTGGAAATTTATTGGCAAAGACACACACATTACAGGTCAACATATTGCTTTTCTACGTTCATTGTTTCTTGTGTAGCATTAAAGAATAAAGACGTCAGTCTCCTGCAATTTCTATTGATCGCTGACCGATTTGCTTAACTTGCAGGTGGAAGACTGCAGTTTACGGGGACATCTAATGCAATTGCGGTGCTCATAAAACAATAATATGACACATCTGTTGTCCATAGACCAAAGTGCGAGAAAAAGATGGTTTGTTGGTGGAATGGCTCTTGAATTTTGCCAAAAAAATTTCAATGTATGCAAAGAGAATAAGATTTGTATTCAATATAGTAACCATAGATAATAAAATGGTCTTTTTGTGTGCCGCAGTCGAGTTACTCAAGCAGTATATGTTTATATGTAAGTGCATACTCGTCCTATTTCTTGTGTATGTTCGCCAAGAACAATATGCAGTTCTCGGGAGCATATATAAGCGAGATGGTTCACAACTGTGAAATGTGTGCATACACATGAAGCATATATAAGGGAGATGCCTTTTTACGCCATACAGACTTCTTTCTGTTATGTGACTTGGTACGGACATATATATTACTACTGCCGCTAAACTCAGAATAGAAGGGTGCACACGACCAAAACAAGATCAGAAATTATTTTATATTAGATCTATGAGATGATCATAAACATATGTAAAGGGTGTAAACAGTTATTAACGATGTGAATAAATTTACGGGTTTGTGTTTAATTTCTTCATTAAGTCGTGTTTAATTAACATATGACTTAATGTGGATAGCCTTAGTTTTATCACTTTATATTTTCAGCCATTTTTTTCAATTAAGTCATTAACAAACAATTTTAATATAACTTAATAAATTCAGTTTTTTTTTCATATTAAGTCAATTAAGTCTATTTCAAACAACACCTTAGTAACCATAGCCTACCATGAATAAAACTTAACTATCATTATACGCCTTTTTTCTTCCCATTTCAACAAGGAATATCAATATCTATGCTTATAATAGTATCAACTAATTCGTATGTGAAGTGAGAAGAAAATAATGATACAATATGCAGTAAATAGAGTTTTGTTCTATTGGCGAGTGTAAAAAAAAAACATAGTTAAGTTTAAAGAAAAGGGGAATTGGCAAAACAGATGTCAAACATGACATTTATTTCAAACTTGACTAACTTTATGATACATCGGTAAAACTAGGAAATCGAATCACGTTTTGCCGATTTTGTCTTTTTGGTGCACACCTATTTCTCACACATTTATCATTTTATTTAATTCCCAACATTACATAATCGGCCATATCTCCTCGAACGCACCTCCATTCTTCTCGAAAATTACACCGTCTTCACCACCGTTTCATACCGTTCATGATGACACATGTCTCGTCCATTTTCATGCATATCTGATTTCAAGCGGATCAAAATCGAAGATGATACGATTCAGTTGCGGAGTTAGGGTAACGTGACAAACAAACCAGACTAGTTCTCACCCAACGGTTTCTACACTAGGACCTCGACTACGATTCAATTACGATTGGTTCAAAAGAACGGCATGGGCACTGCGACATTTAGAAGGCTCGATTTCTCTTTCCCATAAAAACATTAAATTATAAATTAAACTTTAAAAGTACACATTGTGAATTGCCTATAAATATGTATTCATCTAATTTCAACTAATTTATATAACCAGATTTTGCCCTCTCACCGCATCATTACAATGGATCATAGCTCACCACATCAATATCTTCAACGACCATAAAATGTTGGATGTTTTTTTTATCAAAGGTTAACAAGAGAGTTTAAAAGACCCATAAAGATTCCAATGAACATGAATTATGTCCATCATTTGCTAAATGGCTCTCGCATCGATGCTTGTGTTTACAATGCTTTGATGGTATCTACATGTCACACCCCCAAAATATCACAGCGGAAGATAACCGGGTTATGACTTCATAGCATAAAGTCACAAGTTATAAAGAACGGCCTCTACATGAGTCGTTTGAAAAATACACGTTCGATTAAAGCAATAAAGTGTTGGTCAGTTCAGTGTCTTTCCGTGTCTCAGTAGATTTAAACATAAAATACCCTAAGTCAAATGTCTCGCTAAAGACAGTTCAGCTCCAACTCTTCGAGTGTTCCTAGAAGATCAAAGATATCTTCACTTCAATTTATGTGGTGGTTCAGAAACTGAAGACAAGACCTTAGCAAGAGTTTCGGTTTAGCTTGATTGGCAATGTCAAGCTGAACGATGTCGATCTCCTCTTAGAAGCTAAAACAAAATGTTTCTATTCTTCTCCGTCTATCAGGTTTCTAACAGAGGACGAGCGATGAACAAAAAATTCATAACAAATATACCACATAGAGATGCGTATAACGCTATTAAACCCAAAATAAAAAGCAATAACCATCAAACTAGGAGTGTAAAAAAGCGCCATCTAACTTTACCACAAGCGTCTGAGACTCATAGAAGTCTCACACAAGTTACCAACAAATCTTTCCAAAAAACAATTTACTACTCCCATTCCCCCTCCGCTATTACCTCATAGTAATGAACCAACACATTAACAACAGGTAACATCCCATAACCAAACCCCACACACCATTACAAATGCATAACACGTGGAAATGGGAAACCCCATATATAGTGGAACCTTAATCCTAGCTAATCACCAGCAAGGCGCGACTTAGTTTAAAAATACGGAGTCTACAATAGCATCTCATTGCCACATTAAAGACACGTAACACAACATCTTACCATGAGCGAAGCCAACGCACGTCTCAATGTCTACACTCCTTCAACAGACACACTCGAAGTACCACAAACCTAAGCCCATCCAACATTCCATATTAGGAGCCTGTCTAATAGAGTAACTGCTACTTTACAACAAAACCACTTACTATTTTGCGTTATCGCGATTTACTGAGTCTATCTGAAGATAAGATCAGAGATCACAAATATCTTCCAATATTCCTACTACCTATAGTTAAAACAATCTAGAACAAGCAAAGTAATGTCATAACAAGTTCTTGATTATCTACAATCCATATCTCTCCAAATCAAGCAAACAAATTTATCACGCATTCCGACAAAATCAAGTACTTCTCATTCTCGTTTCGCGCGCATGCACACTACCGATTAAAACACTACGTTGTCTCTCTAACTACTTACCTATGTCCGCACTATAAATCTACGTTGTAAACATAATAAACGTTGCGTTGCCCACTGCGAAAAATGCTGAGAACCTCTTTACAAGTCTTACTCAACCTTAGCGAAGAATTACATGGTATCACAAAACTATATCAACAAGAGGTATACTACAACAACAAGTGAGGTTGGATAATACAAAATTCCCAAAAGATCCTAGTTTTTAGTGCTTTTTGTTATTCTGCAAGCAAAGTATGTCATAGTTTGTTTATTCATTCTAATAAGAATTTATACGTTGAAAAGTACTTCTTGTGTTTTGTTTTAAACTTGTTCTTATATTGCTATATCTAGTTGTAAAATAATAAACTTTGTTGCCATGAAATGTGATTAGTTTAACTTGATAAACATTATCACATTCAAGAGGACCAACAAGTGGTATCAAAGCAGTTTGATTTGTAAAACATTTTTCAAAAAGATTTTATAACTGCTCAAAAGATTTTGAATATCAAGATCCAAGAATGGCAACAGAAGTATCACAAACTCTAGAGTATAGGGGCGGCCAGTTAAATGTTGGTCCTATATTAGAGGTGAAAATTTTCACCAATTAGAAGAAAAGGTTCATGTGTCACCTTGTTGGAATCGAACATCAATTCAAATAATTCTTAATGGACCATATGTTCCAATGGCTGTTGGTGTGCGAAAACCTGAAGCACAATGGTCAGATGATGAGAGAAAGGCTGCTAATCTTGATCAGCGCCTAAAAAGTCTCATTATGTCCGTCCTACCAGATGACCAACTGAATTCTGTTATTAATTGTGAAACTGCTTAATCTACCTGGGAAGACCTGATACTATATCATGAGGGGCCCTCTGATGTGAAATAATATAGGGTCATGGACCTCAAGTTGTGCTATAACACCTTCATACACAAAGAAGGTAAAAATCGCACACAAACTTTCACCAGATATAAAGCTTTTATAAATGAACTAGTAAATGACGATGTCAAACTTTCAAAAATTAGAGATAAATACTGTCTTTATCAATGGGTTACCAAAGAAGTGGTTAAGTTTCTGCCAAAGTCTCATAAATGCTAACCATGTAAGGGATTCTGACCTTACTTCATTATATGGTAAACTCAAGTATGAAGAGAATTTGATCAACAGTATTTATGATACTAAAAATATAAAAATCTTTAACACTGCCACACCTTTATCTATTGCTTTCTTTTCAATCTTTAATGTCTAGTACTTTCAAGATAGTCTTGATGATGAAGAGGACACAAGAAGCAGTCAAGAATACATGAATGGCCTAGAAATGCTATCTAATGAAAGAGCTCTTTTGGCCAAGTCTAAGAGGTTATAAAAAGAGTACTCAAAGATTCAATGATGCAAAGGAAACTAACAAAGTTGAGTGCTTCATGTGTGGTAGAACTGGTCACTTTACAAAAGATTGTTTCTCCAAGACTTTAGTTCCTTCATATTCATCACCTTTCCAAAACAAACCCTAACCATAATTTATCACTTCCTCACAACAACACTGTAACACCCCCATTTTTACAATATAGCAGCAGAAGCTAATCTGGGGTATTACTTCATGGATACAACAATCATAATCATAGAAAACAACTTTAAAAGAGACGTTGTTGGAAAAATTTAGTTATCATTCATTATAATTAGAGTTTTTACAAAATGCAGGTCCCAAAATCTAAAACATTAAGTTTGAATGATAACAGTTCAGCCATCTTCAAGTCCAAGCCACTACATGCCATATGATGCTCAATTACCTGAGATAAATATGCTAAAAATTCAACACAAAGGTTGAGTGAAATTCATAGGTTTGATAAACAGTTTGAATACAAGTCATAGTGTAATAATTGTACAAACACAATTATTATGAAAATGGTATTGTTATGATCTTGGGTCACGTTATTTTATACCCTTTATTTGTAATAATTGCAACGAATACAATTATCATAGTAACAGTGTCTTATTGCGTTATCGTCTTATTTGGTCTATTTGGTCTGATTTGGTCTTGTTCCTTGTTTGGTCTAATATAGTCTGGTCTAAGCTCATGGCACACAAACTGACTAGTGTATAATTATACCCAAAATGATGTGATATATATATATATATAGATATATATATATATATATATATATATATATA
>BQNB010211398.1:0-10202 GCA_026074375.1 Tanacetum coccineum
GTTTCTTCTTAAAGTTATTGGCTTTTGGTTGGAGCTTCTTGTCAACTCCTTGATTCACTAACTTAACGGAGTGAACTCTTTGTTTCTTTAGTCTTGCTTCCTCTTAAATAAGCTTACTGGACAGTTCATCAATATTCCACTTATCCTTTATTATGTTATAATTGATGTGAAACATTCCATATTCAAGAGAAAGTGAACTCATAATGAATTGCACCAAGAAAGAGTCATCCACATGCATACCTAGTGTCTTAAGTCTTGATGCGGTTTTGGTCATGTCAAGGATGGCAATTGCCATCCGCATGAAGTTCAAGCAGAGTCTGTTAAACCTTTTCCATGCCATATGGTGTGATTTATTAGCCTCTTAACTAGCATCTGTATAATCAACTATCCTACAACAGCGCCAAGTCAAAATCCAAAGTACCTAAATGGGAAGTGACTTGTTCGCTCAATTCGGAGAAATTCACACCGGTAAATAAAGGTAACAGATGAAGCTTGAGATAAATAAATGAAATATATATTATTGGTTTCCTTTGGGTAAACACAACAATATATCTTCATCGTTATTAGAATGCAATGAAACTTTACAAGAAAATAAAATAGACTTCCTCAAATATATAAGCATCTTTGGATGACTATATACATATGACAAAAGTATACTATTTTTTTCATCTTTAAGATTAATAGTTATAGAAGAATAATTTTTCCTTTTGGAAAAACTCATAATATCTATCAACTAATAAAAAATTCATAAGAGCATTCTTAAGACGATATAAATTACATGACTACAAATTTGAAATTAACTTGGCCACTTTGGTGACTACAAAAAAGTCTCACTTAATGTCATGTAATAAATAAATAGCTTTAAGACAACATAAGTTATATGACTATAAATTTGAAGTTAATTTGGCCACTTTGGTGACTAACAAATTAATCTCACCAAATGTCATATAATAATTAAATAGCTTTAAGACAACATAAGTTATATGACTACAAATTTAAAATTAACTTGGCCACTTTGGTGACTAACAAATTAATCTCACTTAATGTCATATAATAATTGTTAAACATTATCATTACATATTTCAAATTATGTAACGTCAAATTCTTAAAAGCAATAAATAATTAATTTTAAAACCATCAATTGAGATTTAAAACATAAGGATGCTACAAACTATTTTAAATTTTGTAATATCAAATTCTTCAATATGACAATCAATTTAATTATCAAACATAATGAGAAACAATTAAAGTCACAAAAGTTAACACTAATTGTTGAATCAACAAATTATAACAACAATCAATGTCATAATGTCATGCAATAATCACATTGCTACTATAGATATCATGAACATTAACCATAAAAGGGATATAAAGACTAATGATGCATAGTAACAAATAATGATCTTCATAATTTACACAACGAATAAAACTAGTCTTTGCCTTTTTTAATTCATTCATATCATAAGCACATGTGAACACATGGCAAATAATATTTTCTATTATTCAACCATATTTATCCAAAAGATAATAAATCACACCATTATCAATTTTTTTAATCATTAAATAAAATGGCTACTGGTCAATGAATCATTTATCAAATGAATGATGAAACTTAAAAAAAATCCATAATACTATATGTGAAATGCAATTATCGTTAATCGAGCAGAAGCATTATATAAGATTTCACTTAATCTAACATTTCATTTACATGCATAAACCAAATAATTCATGTAGTTCATGACATATAATAATAAAATATACAAGAAACATACGGATCACAATTAATTGTTTCTTTTAACGGTTCAAGACTATAACAATATGAAATCATTTATAATATGGATTATTATCTTACTCAAAACCATGGCTCGAGATACAACATGTAAGCAATTATATGTGTTGACATTAGCATTAAATATTCATGATGAACACATTAAACAATTAAGCCATTGAGATCTTAGAATAAGATAATAACCACATAGATAAAATGAGAGAGTACAACGTACAAAAAGCCGTAGTGGATGTTGACATGATATGAAGAACACCTTAAGCATAAACTAGTTTCTCTCCCTTGACACACTTAAGTGTAGAGAGCTTGATGGATAGCTACAATGATTCTACTTGTGTGTGTTTTGGGTAGAGAGAGGACTAGTTTATATAGGACTTTTGGTTAGCATGTCCATCAATGCTAACATATGTAACGGTCAAGATATAATGTATCATTAAAGAGCATTTATCATGATTTGACTAAGTTTGGTTACATCATTAATACACATTAATGTATATTTATCATGATTTGACTAAGTTTGGTTACATCATTAATACACATTAATATATATGCAACCGATAATTCAATATGGGATGATTATGACATTAATAACATGTCACAATATTACATTAGAGACTAATAATGGAGTACACAAACCTGCATTATTTCCATGAATGTTAGCGAGATGACATATCTGGCACCTCTCCACAATACGGTTAAGATCTCTCTCCATGTGAGGCTAATAAAACTGATCACGAATGAGAGCCAAGGTCTTATCACGACCAAAGTGACCCGCAAGACAACTCGTGTGGCTTTCTAATATAATGGCATCACCTAGGGAACTAAGAAGAATACACAATCGAGCACCTCTAAATAAATGTCTCAAATGTATCAAACCCTTGCACGCGTATCTTCATAGTATTAATTAACGAATGTTGGCGACTAAGCGCGTCAACAACTTTATTTTGTGCTCCCGCTTTGTTTGTGATCACAAAGGAAAAATCTTGGAGAAATTCAACCCACTTGGCATGGCGAGGATTAAGCTTGTGTTACCCATGGATGTATTTTAAAGCCTCGTGATCCGAAATCAAAACAAAATCTGAAGGTAAAAATAATGTCGCTAAGAATCCAAACTTTGTATGATTGCATAAAACTCTTCTTGTGGAATTGCCATGGCCTGCCCAAAACGATGTGGCATGTGTCCATCGGAACACGAAACCTCATCACCATAACTATTTTTCCTATCGAAAAGTGTATCAAACACCGCTTACTAAGTTTGACAACATTTTCTTTTTTCAACCAAGTTCGGGTCATCTAAGTTATGTTAGTGAATTCTGTTTCGAATTTGTAATTTGGCTTAATTAATTTAGATGAAAACTAAATCTCATATTTGACAATAAAGTGTAACGTAAAACATTTGTATTAGTTGAATCAAAACATGATGAACAAATTTAACTAGGTTCTAAAATAACAACTCATATTCTAAATTTTAACTCTTAAAATTACAAAGCATGAAGGTTAAGATATTTCAAACAAGTTTTCACGTAAGAATTTCATATTATAATATGATTATGAGAAATAGGAGAATAAAATTATCTGAAATTTCCGGCGAGTAGCTTTTCTTTATAAATTACATTTTAAAAGGCTAAACATTAGTTAGTTTGCTAAGGGTGTGCACCCCATTTTTGGTGGGTATGCACTCTTTGTAAATGGATTGACAAAAGTTCAAAACAGTTTTTTGAACACTAACGAGATATCGATGTGCAATAATGAATGTCCATTCATAGAGCACACTGGAATAGGTTGTGTAAATCAAAACTAATTATTAGCAGCAAGATGTGTGAGACTTGTTTGAGTCAAAGTGGTGATGTTTTTTCTAGGGGTCAGAATGAACGTGTCATAATAAGGTGGTGCGCTAACATTTCCCCCCCCCCCCCCCCCGATAGAAAAAAATGGTTAATAATTGATACAATACATAATTAAAATACCCCATTACATAAAATACCACATTTTGGAGTCTGACATAGTGTCTTAGATGTGTAGTTACATGTTAGAACAAAACTTCACAAAATTTATGAAGCTTTATAAGGTCACTATAATATCAAACAAAACTATACATACACCCAAGTCACTGCCATAACATAAAACAAACAAAACATTAAAAAATATGCAAGACATATTTGTTGGCAATTAAAAAGAAATGTTGTCATGGATAAAGACCATATCGTAAAATGCTCTGTAGGTCGTAGAACAATAACAAATGCCGATAATCGCAAAAGCCATTTTAAATTGGCATAAAAATACTAAATATTTTGCAACATCATAAAGATTAGAAGGAAGTAGACACAATTATAGTACCATAAATATTCATCAAAAACTTCAAAGGAACGATCAATATTTTCTTAGTACATCGATATCTGTTATAAATAGCTAAACACAAAAATCAAAGATTGACAATCTTAATCCAACAAGGTAAGAGCTATTTATATCACTATGTATGACTATAAGTTACGACTACAAATGATTATGAAGGTAAACTAATCCGCCCGCAACACCAATAACCATCTAGAGTTATTGGATTCTCACGTGAGACAAGTGCGACACAGGCTTTTGGAGGCACAAGTCTCATGTGAACTAATGCCTCAAGATATGCATTAATGTTTCCGGCGGTTTAGAATACCTTCATAATCCTTTGTAATCGATGACAAAAAGTCCAAAGAGCCCATTGCATTACCAAATTAGATTTTGAAAATTTATTATTCCAAAATTTGATAACCATATTGTGGTAATCCAAATGGCTGATATCAACACAACCGTCCTCATTTGAATCTCTTCCCGTGTGCATAATCACATACCCATTTGAGGTAAAGCAGCTGTAAAAAAAACCAATCTTAATGCACAAATTAAGATACCCGTTTACTGTTAAAAAAAGAAACATTATTTTGTTAGCAGATCTATAAGTAAACCAACATACAATAACAATCAAAACTACTTCGTATATCTTAAAATCTCATATAACCAAAGTACATGTTTTAAAAAGTCAACTAACATTGCGTCACTTCTATAACTTTTGACCTTATTGTCTAGATCTCAAAACATTTTGCAGAAAGAAGAAAAGTTATACAAGATTTAGCAACTTAAAACTGAATTTACACACCCTAAAAAAGACTGTTAGGTATACCTATGCTTGCAAAATTGACAACTGCATAGCTGTGACCATCAAAAGAAGGTGAGTGTAATAGGGTTAGGGTTTGTTCTTTTATAATTTGAACTAGGAAGTGCATTAGGCCGGCCCATGGAAATTAGGTTTCAAGGATGCACAAAATTTAACCTCTAAAAATTAGGATGTTTAGTTGTACTTGTATCGGGCTCAAGCCCAAGCCCAAGCCTAGAAGGTTCTGTGTAACATTTATATTGTGTTGTATGTTTATGGAATGAGATCATCCGATTATCATAAACTCACAAACCCAATATTCCCATGTCGATTAGGGGTGTTCAACGATCTTGTTATGGGATTGTTCGGTTCGGTTAGTTTGTTTTTTTATATAGAAAGTCAATAAATGAACCGATTCAACCGAACTGAACCAATAACTGAATTCGCATTCGGTTCAGTTTCCCGGTTAACCCAAATAACCCGAATTGCACCATTTTTATTTTTTTAGTTAAATTATATACATTTTTTTAGCAAAAATGTGTGTTTTTTATTAGGATAAAATTTAAATGGTCTTTTTATTTATAGATACATAAAAAAAAGTATGTATTTATATAAATTCGGTTTTCAATTCGGTTTTGAGATCAGACTGCCAAACCCATATCTAAATCAAAAACTGAATTTTTAGTTTAGTTCGGTTTGGTTATGGCAAATTTGGTTCGGTTATAAATTCGATTTGATATATCCGTTAAATAAAAAAGGAAGGGCTTAAAATGTCGAAATGGAAACCCTTGTCCTCCTCCTAAATGTAATGACCTTCCTTACATTTTTATGATTAGGTTGTCCTATTAAATCTAGATCTTTGGATTTCTAGAAAATTGGGTTAGGTTATTATTTATAAAAACTCATTCCTATAATGGATTTAGTCCTAATCCCTTAGACGACTCACTAACCGACTCTCAGCTTAAGCCTTTTCTAAGCAGATTCGCAATGTTATCCATTACCTTTACAGAGTCAATCGTGATAACTCTAGTTAAGAATAGTTGCCGCACCAATCACTATCTACAGGGCCGTCCTGTGAATTTTAGGTGCCATGCGTCATGAAAAAAAAGGTCCCCTTACGTAGATATAGCCAAAATAACGACTTAAATCACTAATAAAAAAGCAACTAGTAGTCGGACACTCGGACGTGTATCTATATTACAAAACTACTATTAGTTACTAAAATTAGAATGAAGCTGAGATAGAAAAGGCCCAAACGTTGGATACGTTGATTAATTTAGAAACAGGCCCAATCTTTGCTTTTTAGTACTATATTTTCAAACTTTGGCCAGCAAAGAAGGCCTGAAGTAATATGTACATAAAAGATAGACTATACATAACGGTGCCTCAAAAAGATCTTAGGCCCTGTGCGTTGGTGCAGCCCGCACAGGCCCAAATCTTTGCTTGACTATCTAAGTTTGATATGTCTCGACTTATCGTTTTACATTATGACATTATCTTGGGTTTCGTAGAAGGGGAGAGGAAATTAATGATAAAAATCCTAAAAATTTATGATATAGTAATTCACTATCTCATTGTTGTTCATCAAATCTAATTCAAGATCGTTATCTCGTATGTCATTATCATTACTAGTTATAACGCTCGTGCACGCATGGGGTTTGGAAATAAATTTTTAATTCTGTATCAATACCGAATCTTGTATCAATACCGAATCTCACGAGTTTATAGCTAAAGGCGTATGATTATATAGTTTTTGAACTCATGCACACATCATTTATTGATATGGTGTGATATCACGTACAAAGATAAAACAGTTAAACAATTTATATTATTACTTGGGACTAAAGCCCTTCCATCTATAAATATAAGAAAATTGTTTGATCGTCTTTTAGCTTGCAAAATATAAAACATGAAAGACGCAAAAGATATACATAGGTAAGAAATATAGACTATTTTGGTATTCTGGTCCCTTTTCTTCTTGTGCATGGCTCCAAACCTTGGCAATACTTAAAAAGGGAAGAAAAAAAGTTAGTTAATTAAAAAACCAAGAAAATGACCAACTTGTTATAGACGGAAACTTAAACCTTTTGCTGTTCAATTAATGCTGCATATTTGGAGAGAGGATGATCAGCTGGATCAATTTTCCAAAGTCTTCTTGAAGACTTCTTGACCGAAGACGGTTGTGAGATTAATACGGGTGGTTTTCTTGCGGGTGTTAGTAACTTCAGATTTGCTTGTGGAGTCTGCAAATGAAACAGGAGTAACCATGAAAACTAATATGAGGGCTATAAATTTTAAACCTTGTTATTAAAGTACTATAATGAACCATTTTTATAAACCTGCTATTCAATTAATGCTGCATATTTGGAGAGGTTGATCAGCTGGATCAATTTTCCAAAGTCTTCTTGAAGACTTTTTAACCGAAGACGGTTGTGAGATTGATATGGGTGGTTTTCTTGTGGGTGTTAGTGACTTCAGATTTGCTTGTGGAGTCTACAAATGAAACAGGAGTAACCATGAAAACTCATATGAGGGCTATAAACGGGTTGACTTCGATTATGTTTTCAACACTAATGGGCGAAACATGTGGACGCTTAGTTAGAAGGTAATTGTGTAAATGTTTCACAAAGTGTATTTTTAAAGTATCAAATCTACTACATCATTTTATTCAACAATATTAGATCACTCAAGCAAACCTAACCCGACAATATTAAAATCTCCTATACAATCTCATACAATTAAAAATTTTGGACGAAAAACCAACCCAAACTCAATTTAACACACTACAATAAAGGAACCCCGCTCAACCCATCATTTTTCCACCTCCACACGTTAAGGTTCCTTTTAAGTTTTAGAATCTAGACATACCTTCTTTAGTGAACTCTTTGGTGTTTCTCTTTCATTATAGAAGCTCGGTAGTGGCCTAGCTTTAAAGCAAAAGCTTTGTCTTAGTCTTCTCAATTTTGTCTCTGCTTTCTCTTGCAACATAATTGGCATGATTTAGCATGATAATGATAGAAGTCGTCATGCATACAATATTTGCATGGCAGTATTTTGATTTCTTAAGTGACAACTACAAAAGATAAATGGGAGATTAGAAACACGAATGAGAGGTTTTATAACCTTCAATGTTGTTTGAAGCTGCACTTTCTGTGCGTCTTTCTCTTTAAATTTTTCTTCAAACTTCTGAAATCATGAAATGTAAATTACAGGTTAAGAAGTAAGACTTGCAGTTAGAGTAAAAGTCACAGATCAAAGAACCAAATGTGAGCTCTTGCCTATTTTCTTCGAGCGGCTCTTTCCTCTGTTCTGAAAGTGAACGGGGATGGTATAGTTGGCGATTGCAACTTAATTTTGTAAGCACTCGGAGACTTCAAACTATTCGCACAAAAGAAAATATAACAAAATTAGAGATTCATTTTTTCATGAAGTGAGTATTCTATCAATGTCTAACATATGATGCTTGGAATAACTTGCATGGCTGAGAAAACTGCCATTTTTGGCCAGGCGTTTTACTTCCTACGGCTGAAGGATAAATAGGTCTTTCCATCCTTCATAATGGTATAATTACAAAAATGTCAAAACTTGTACCCATGTAAAAAAGGAATTTGACACCATTACATGAATGACTTTCACTAAATAGTTTCAGTAATTTACCTTCGTTTTACTGAAGGAGTTTCGGAAGTTTTATTCACTCCATTTGTAGCCTGCAACGCCAAATTGACATAAGCAAAGTCGTATAAAGAAGTCACAACAACATAATCTACGAAAAATACCTTTGAATGGGTTGCCACAGGTTGCAAAATAGTATCAAAATGTATAATTTGCGAGTAATACCTTTGAAGGGGTTGCCATAGGTTGATTGTTCACCCTATTTGTAATCTGAAGCACCAAATTCACACAAGTTAATGTTGTATAAAGGAGTCATCACATAAAAATCCGCGTACAATACCTTTGAAGGGGTTTTTGTAGGTCTTGCGCAACGTTTGTGTGTGGAATGAGCACTAGGAGTTGCTACTGTGCTTTCAATCTTGTGAGAAGCTGCGGAGTTTGATTTCCATGCCGCTTTGACAGATCCAGAATTCATTAACGTGTACAGAGATATTTGGGCTGCTCGCCTTTTATCAATGGAGTCCAGTGCAGTGGAGTTTTTGGTTATTGGAGTTAACATATTTTCTTTGCGGGGATGCATTGAAGCATAGTTGGCGGATGAAAGTGGGATTTTGGATTGTTTCGTGCCGTATGATGATGACCTGACGGTTCTAAAACCTCCTGGTCTGTGCTCAATTTTGACTGCATCATAATCAAATAATTACTGTCTAATAACATGTATGGGTGTTTGCAATATGACAAAGCTCAAAGCTAATCTCAAAAATGCAGTTAGATCATATAGCTAGACCTATACCTAAAGTTAATTTTATGGTCTCGTGGGTTAATATTAATGTGTGGATAATCATAAGGTTTATCTGTATACATATTCGAAAAGGACTTCACATCGGAACTTACACTATATCGATGAATAATCTTACTTAATTAACACAGCAAATCTAATTGCACTAATATTATTAGTTAGACATGCGTTAACTATTTTTTTTCTTAGGTACGCAACCAAACCCAAACCACATTATACAGATGGACAAGTTTTCCAAAACCAAAAATAAACCATGTTGTGCGGTTAAACTATTTTTTTTGTTGGGCAATATTATTTTCAGTTATAGTGATGAAAGTATCACCTTCAACAATGGTCGGTACATTTGGGATGTTCCACTCTCCTTTGAAACAGAAGGATGATCTTCAAATATGTCCTTATTATTTAAAGTTGTTGCGTTCTTCCGATCAGTAGCCACCACAATTTTCTCAGTCAGGGGTTCAGACAGACTATTAGCAGAACTTTGCGCAGCAGCATCAATCGCCCTACATGCATCCTGGGTGGTGCCCTGCTTTCTTTCATTGACAAACATCTTTATATTCAAAACTGGTGGTGCTGGCAGTTTAATTGGGTGCAACACTATTGTCCTTTGTGAAGAATCAAATTTGGATATTCCGGTTAACAAATCATGAGTAGCATGATTTGTACCATAAACTCTTTCTTCAACATCAGATTTATGGCAACTGGCAGCCGCATTAGCCTTTTCTTGCTCAAGCGACGCAGCGGTAGCAGTAGCCGCCGGCTTTTGAGCAGCAACTTTGTTAAAATAAGTTTCTTCTCCGCAACCGAACCTAGCTGGGCATAACTCTTGGCCTCTTCAACATATCTATTATGCGGAAAACTAGACCATTTTT